>NQII01003575.1:65908-123710 GCA_002778355.1 Clitarchus hookeri
CCGCTAAAAGCTCTCATGGTTTATTGCGGTACACGCCCGGGACAGACGCAGCTGGTGGTGGGATCTCGGTGTCCCTTGGGCAGCTGCAAAATGCAGCTGTGTCCGCGCCCTGGTGCCTTCCGTTGTCTCCGGATGTCGTCTGCACGTGCAGGAACAGTTGCACGTGCAGAAACCTTTGGTAGCGTGCCTTTGTAGCTGCGAGGCTCCTGGCGTCACTCTGCCGGCACGCCCGCTCACCCTTAATCTTTATTGTCGTTGTCCGCCTGCGAGTTTCGCCAGAGCGTGTGTTCTGACGAATAAAATATAGGGACGCAGAATGCGTCAACATTTTGTGTTTGTAACACTTTCTTAATGTCACTCGTGTTCACGTCGATAAGTTAGTTATATATTTTTCTCTCCAGTTTTTCTCTCACGTTATTTTTGTGATTCTTATGCGACTGAGCAATATTCGACGTTGTTCTAGGCGTCGCACAATTGAGGGTAAACTATGTTCAGTGATTTACGTTGTACTTGATCTAATAAAACTATACATTGATAAAATGAAAAACAAAATTACCTTAACTGAAAATATTTTCAATTTTTTCATTGCATTTCTTTCCGTAAGCCGTTAGTATTTTTTTATAGCAAATGCGTTGCTGCAATATTTCGCCAAAATTTAAAGTGTAGATAGTAAAAAATGTATTTGAAAGATTTTTTCCCTCTAGTAAGTTATTGGCCGTCGTAGTCGGCTCAGAGTTGTTGATAGTAGCCGACTTGAAATCTAAAGGAATGAAAGAATTTTGAGGTGTCTGTTTCTGTGTTGGCTGTACAGTTTATGCCTATTATCAGTTGCTCTTTAGCAAATATTTTTCCTTGCACATTCATACGACGTAAAACTATGCTATAATGCAAGAAAAGCTGCGCATTTCATACACAATATTTCAGTGTACATATTAATTTTATTGATGGTTATTTAAGTTGTAGTAATAAGACCTGGTGGGTACTTTTCTTTTGCTAAAAGTTATCCTCTTAAGAGCTATTGTATTTTGGAAGTTAATTTAAGGAAGAAACATTAAGTAAGAAAAATAACGAATATCGTGTAGGAAAAATGGCGAAAATCACACGGGATCGTACACTTAAGAGCCAAAAAATTTGGTGCATCTACCTAATATCGTATAGGGCCCCCGCGAGCACGCAGAAGTGCCGCAAGACGACGTGGCATGGACTTGACTAATGTCTGACGGTATGCAGGAGGAATTGAAATCTGCGCCAATTTGAGAAAGGGTTGCACGTCTGTCACGTTTAATGATTATCGTCAGTCGTCGTTTTTCCCGTTCGTTCACGATCTTTTTCCGGCCGCAGCGATGTCGAAGATTTGATGTTTTACCGGATTCCCGATATTCACGGCACACTCGTAAAATGGTCGTACGCGAAAATCCAAATGTTATATTTACCTCGGAGATGCTATGTCCCATCTCTCGTGCGCCGACAATAAAACCACGTTCAAACTCACTAAAATCTGGATAACCTGCCGTTGTAGCAGCAGTAACCGATCTAGCAACTTTGCCAGACGCTTGTTGTTTTATATAGGCGCTGCCGACCGCATCGCGTTACTCTGATTGGTTCCATGCCTCTCTTATATGCATACGCACGCCTATACCAGTTTTTTTGGCTCTCCAGTGTGTGATGAAGCAGCCGTGTACACAGTTTTTCCACTGCAGGAAAGACTCTTGCTACACCGGCCCGAGGTAAGATGAAAAGCTTCTTTGCTGAGAAGATAGCCGCGCAGCTGGCGATGACGTGGTACGACGGGAAACCCGTCTGAAACGGATGCTGCGGCTGACCTCTTCCTCGGCATATATACAGTTTGTGCGGTGCATTATTTCCTGGTTGACGTGTTGTGCGGTTCCAACTCCAAGTTTCGATATCCACCTGGGACTTGTGGTGTCATTCGGAAGACTATTATACAGGTACCGCGCTTCATTCATAAATCAACGCGTGGCGCAGATCACGGCTATGAACCGTTGTTCGTTGCAACGAATATGTGTGTTTCTGATCTCATCCGTACTTGCTGTGTAAAACCCTGTCGTTTTTCGTTGAAACTTTAATAGTTAACGATTATACCTATATACTTCTTTGTCTGCCAAGAGCAGCACGAAATTTATGTTTGTTCATTGTTCTTAGTTTTTTTTTTTAATGTTCTTCGTGTATCATTCCGCAGCTGGAAAAAATCGGAATTGTCATAGAACTTGTGTACATGCGCCAGTCTAATGCAATTGTAACATTTTTAGAAACACGAATATGCCAATATAAGAATAACAGTTTAGTAACAACAACACTTTTGATAANGTTATTTCCTGGTTGACGTGTTGTGCGGTTCCAACTCCAAGTTTCGATATCCACCTGGGACTTGTGGTGTCATTCGGAAGACTATTATACAGGTACCGCGCTTCATTCATAAATCAACGCGTGGCACAGATCACGGCTATGAACCGTTGTTCGTTGCAACGAATATATGTGTTTCTGATCTCATCCATACTTGCTGTGTAAAACCCTGTCGTTTTTCGTTGAAACTTTAATAGTTAACGATTATACCTATATACTTCTTTGTCTGCCAAGAGCAGCACGAAATTTATGTTTGTTCATTGTTCTTAGTTTTTTTTTTAATGTTCTTCGTGTATCATTCCGCAGCTGGAAAAAATCGGAATTGTCATAGAACTTGTGTACATGCGCCAGTCTAATGCAATTGTAACATTTTTAGAAACACGAATATGCCAATATAAGAATAACAGTTTAGTAACAANCGCCAGTCTAATGCAATTGTAACATTTTTAGAAACACGAATATGCCAATATAAGAATAACAGTTTAGTAACAACAACACTTTTGATAACACCGTACTCACCACTGCTAACATTATTGGTAACATTCATGTTCGCTGTATGAAATATGCAGTTAAGGGCATAATTTTTTTTACAGGATTAGAGATCTTCAATTTACGTGAGCCCAGTGGCATAACAAAACAGCGTGTGGGGGGGGGGGATGCAGGATAAACATTGCCCTCCCCCTCTAAAATTTAGTGAAGGGCGCCAGGAAGAGAATAAATGGGTGCTGTTTTTGTTCAACGAGATGCGGTGTTGATATATTGCATACAATCGTTAATGAATTGTTATAAAGCATTTCTGAAACTCAATGCTTATAATCCATTCACGGTATCANATATTGCATACAATCGTTAATGAATTGTTATAAAGCATTTCTGAAACTCAATGCTTATAATCCATTCACGGTATCATCGATACTTTTGAAAAGAACCTTTGAAAAATCACCCTAGGAGTTAAATGTTCAATTGGTTATAAAAAATATATATATGGAAAAAGGTTTTGTCTTGCTTTTAGCACCGAAGCACTATATAAATTGGTTGTTTTAAGTTTTAAGTATATTTTTTCAATAAATTATAATAATTTGTTAAAAGTCCGTACGAATTAACAACGGATTTTGAAGGGACATGTTGGTTATAGCTGAAAAGAAATAGTTCGTAGGTTAAATATTAATATGTATAAATTTAATGCCGTAATTGTAAAGTTAATATTGCTAAACTATATATTTACATTTTCACGTAGCACTCATGGGTAAAGATTTCACTGTTATTAATTGAAATTAAATAAATTTCAGTGTCTGTCCAGCGGACTCATACACTCCATCTTGTCCGTTTGGGCACGTTTTTTTCAGAAGTATAACCACGCCATATTGGATATTGGAGACGCTGAATTGTGGTTATAAAACTAACGTAACACATTCTTTCTACTTATAAGATAATTCTAGGTTAAGATGTAATTTTAGTATTAGCGTTGTTATTTCTGCAGTTTATCAAATAAACGTGCAAAATATAGAAAGGCATTTGAATATTTCCGTTACGTAATTCCCTTCGCAATCCTTAACAGAAAAACATATTTTAAAAGAATGAAAAGGAATCGAATTTTGGTCAATAACTGATAATCGATTATTTTCGAAAGCTTTTTGTGAAGCGTAAGAGATAGCAGCACAGTAGCGTTTGCTTACACGTCTTTCTATTATATCGTCTTTGCGCCGCAGGTAGTGTTGTTTTGATGTTGTGGCAGTGAAGAAGTGCGACAGTTTCTTGATGGAAAAGCGATGTACCTACACCGCAGGTTTCAAAATGAAAGTGATTTTGTTCGCTGAAGAGTTTGGAAATCGAGCCGCGGGCCGTGAATTCGTAGTAAATGAAACGTTAGTGCGGGGCTGGAGGAATTTTTCTCACTTATAAGTCGCACCCCGAGTTTTCAATAAAATTTTTTAAATAAAATGTGCGACTTATATGTGATAAAATACGGTACCATTTATCACAGTGAAATCTTTAACCTGAGTGCTACTTCCAAAAGTTTATTATGTAAAATTTAACTTTTTCCTTACACCAAATATGTAAATAAATCTTAATACAATAAGTAAACTTTAATTAAATTATATAATAAACAGTTCCGATATATACTTCAATCTACCTTTTTGTATGTATTACAATATTTTGCTAAATTAATTAGCATTTGTTTTCCCACATGGCACTGTTTTTGTTTGCAAAACGTTTGACAGGTGTCACATGGCAATGTTTTGATTACATACTGCGGAAGGATACATAATCGGGTCCCTGAAAGTAGATCTTTAGCAGGGCTTCAGAAAATCTTGAATTTGCCGTGAATACATTATATACGCCTCTATCTTATAGAATTTTCTTTATCTTTTATGCAACACGTAATTTAGGTTTNCGACGATACGTGTAAGAGGCTGAACCTGCATGCAGTGCTTCCGCATTTCCTGTGCGAATTGGATCTGTAACAATGGGACAAACACGCGATGAAAGCCCACAGATTAACTACGACTGTAGAGTTTTACTTTTCTCTACCTCTTAAGGAAACTTGGCTCTAAAAATGCATTTTTTTTAAAACCATTTTTACGATTTTTTTTATTGAATCCACTCAATATGATAAAAACCGTACGGGCATGGATAATAGCTTTTTATCTTTTCTAGCGAAAAGTTGTATTCCCAAGTTATTTAACTTATTTTCTGAGACACGCATAAACACGCAAATAACGAATGTACAGAAAATATGTCCTGACTACTGCTAACCCTGAAGAGGGGCCCCTAAAGGCCCCCTCTCCCCCATGGCCGCGAGGGCGTTTGCCCCCTCCTGAATTGGAGACATTTCGCCAGTGAGTGAACCAGCTTCAGATGTTAAACTCTCGTCTGTTACTTATAGGTGGTTCATTCGTAGTCGACCGCGAGGTCGCCGTGGTTTACAAGATCAAGTATTCAGTGACAGTGGTACTTTCGAAAAGCAGTGACGCGAGAAATCGTGTTCAGTGAAAGGATCGCTTGTATGGGGACCGGCTGACGGTAAGTATATTTATCTTCGCAGATCGTCAGATTTGGTGCCTGGTTACTGCACGCCTTTGTAACACTGGTTGTTATTGACGCGCGAGTCATTCGTCAAATAGTTTATAATAATGATTATTATTATGATTAGTATTATTATTACAGTGCGATAACATCACATGAAGTCGCTCGCATGTGTAGTATTTTACATCGCACGCTGGCTCAATACAAGTTTTTGTTTGATACCTTATTACGGTATGGTATATTTTTCTAAAGTTATTAGCTTGTTATCCGATTTTGGTCCTAGTTAAAGTGCTAATGTTTTTCAACTATAATAGACAAAAAATCGTATTTTAGTATAAAACAAGTTTTAATATATATAAATACTGGACTTTATATCAATTAATTTTAAAATAATTATTTTATATCGGTTGTATATTTTAAATCGTTTGTTTTATGTGGTTTTGTTGAGAAGCTAAATCTGAAAGTGTTTTTAGGATAAGCATTTTTCATCCTTTTTAATTTTTCGGATTTATCGTGGATTTTGTCATTTTAGATCCTGCTGAAGCTAATATGCAAGGCCAATTTTTAGCGAAATGCGCGCGCACGCACAAACACAGGCACCCAAAAGCAAACAGGAAGGTGACCTCATAAGTCTTTCTTTTCAAAGGGAAGTAGGCTAAACAATGTCAGCTTCGATAGATACGCTTCTATTTCCGTTTAACACAATAGGCCTACAGCTTTCATGGCAAGCCTGTCTCCAACTGGCGTCTAGCGGAAGCACACTTGCAATATAAACATATGTGCGACATCTGTTCGTAAGTTCAGGATAATTATTCATTAGGATGATTATTCATTAGGACGAGGCTGGCAGTGGTAATTCCTGTATCACTCTCTGCTATTCTCTTTTGCAGCCTGTTGAAAAACTTACAAATGAACAAGTATAACATAACATGAATCGTAGCAGTCTCCCCTATCTCCCCCGAAAAAGGTAGTGTTGCACGTTCTAAAGTAATTTTAGTGTTAACTTAAATATAAGTTGGCTACATAAAATTATCAATGGTTTAACACATGGTTTGTACAAGCTGGCGCTAAATATCTCGTACTAAAAAAAAGGAAAGTTACGTTACATGAAAGTGATTTATTGCACAAATGAAACACTAAAATTGCCATAGTTTACTGTCACGCATTTCAAATTTGGTTACCAGTTTACACCAGTATGCTAACATTGAAGTTAACCTCTGCAGTAATGGCCGTATTCAAGAGATAATTTTAAACATAGCCTGCAATTTAACAATTTTTATATCACTACTCACAATTTTGCTTGTTCAGAAGGAGGCATTCTATAACTAAATTACTAACCCTGCCGCAATCACAAATTAATTTGTGGGCAACGAGAATGAAAACCTTTACATTTTATCCAACTGTGATTAGATACCTGATACATAATTCAATCATGCAAGTTGTACAGTTTGCATATCCTGCGTTATACTAAACCCAGTAGTTTTTAAGATATATGTACCAGTCTGTTTCTTATTTGTCCAGCAACGGGCCTCAGCTTATTTATGCGGCCGGCGCAGTTTTATAATACGAGAGTTTTTCAGTGCGATAGGTAATAATTCCTTGCATGTTAAGATTCATTTGTTTTTTACGTGTGTACACACACCTTGTAAATCTTGTGATGCAGCACGTTCCGAAAGAACGACCCAGGTCCTCGAAGTGAGCTGTCTAGTGACGAAGCAGTTGTCAACCTGGTTCCGCATGGAAATTCACTCTGCAGTTCGGCTTTTATGGGCTAAACATGCCCCTTCCATCAGAATCCATAGGCAAGGGGTTGAGGTTTATGGGAGCGAGCAAGAAATGTGCGCGAGAGTATGGTGCGAAACGTTCGCCAACGGAACAACAAATGTTCTAAGGATTGACGAACTTATTCAGGAGGATCAACGATGTACAATATGAGACATCGCTGGCGACTCACATCGTCATTCATAATTACCTCTACTATCTTAAATAATGTTAACGTTGGGTGTGAAAATGTTAAACACACTTCGTTAACTTATCTGCAGCAGTTCAATGAAGGAACTACCAACTGGGAAACAGTCATAACCAGTGGTGGAACATGATTGTACAGTTACACAAGTGAAAGTATACTACATAACCACCGAGAAAGGAGTTCAAAGCAGCGCTCTCTGCCGGCAAGGTCATGGCCTCTCTGTTCCGAAGCGATACTTCACCCAAGTTTCTGCAGCGTAGAGAACACTCACGTACACTGTCAGGTGTGCAGGAACACTGTCCAACATTTCGCACAATAAGGGCGGCAGTTCGCAGAAAGAGGTAAGGTTGTCTTCCTGGAGATGTTGGGCTTCTTCGCGATAGTGCCAGACCTCACACTGCACGTCCAATACATGAACTTTTTGCAGTCTTTTCACCGGAAAGT
The DNA here is from genome assembly GCA_002778355.1 of Clitarchus hookeri. Classification (NCBI taxonomy): domain Eukaryota; kingdom Metazoa; phylum Arthropoda; class Insecta; order Phasmatodea; family Phasmatidae; genus Clitarchus; species Clitarchus hookeri. The sequence goes on from NQII01003575.1 coordinate 73,713, forward strand.
TATGGAACTTCGTATTTTTAGTCTGGATTTAGCCTTTGGCTCTTTGATTTCCATTTGTTTGGACCAATAAATAGTGGTACGCGATTTCTAAATGATGCAAGAGTACAGGGTGTTGTCCGAGTTTGTTGGAAATCAGAATCCTGATTTTTACAGAGAAGGAAGCTGGAGTTTTCAAGCCTGTTTCTCGCAGGAAGTGGTGAACTATGCAGACAAGTAAGCGTGCAAATTCGTCAATTTGCCCCAGGGGCGGGGCAAGATGACGAAACGTACGAAACATTTATTTTGATAGCTTTAATAAACATTTAGATGCACGTACAATGGGCTTTTAAACCATTAATGATGAATTATAGTTTCTTTGTTTGTTATACAGATTCCCAGCTAGAAAATGATATAACTCAAAGTTAGTTAATGTCATTTGGGCATAAATTACACCTGCAACCATAACAACTACACAACACACCGCCTGCAATTAAAACAAGGATCCTCATTGATCCGCTCTTGTACGGGAGCAGCTGAGCAAAAGTTTTAGGTCAAAAATGTACAGAGCATGTAAATATTTTCCACGCCTGTAAATTCAGCAAACGATGGAACTATTAATGCAAAAATTTATAACACTCGCTCATATTCAGATTACCTTCATAGCATACAAAACTTAAAGTATTGGATCACCAAGTACAAATGAGGCTTGTATGGAAACAAGGAAGGGGTAAAATTTTCCTTAATATTAAATTAATTATGTATTATTTTGTAATTGTATTTTGATGGTCACTTTCACACGGCATGTAACTTAACATCAGGTATTCTTCCCGAACATCATGGTGCGGTTTATCTACATAATTACCTCCCTCACTTCTCCAACTGGAAATCCCAAATACTTTGACGAATTCTAGTTACTTTTTCACATTGTCAGTAAGTATTCTAGAATTCGGTAAGAAAGAAGCTGTTATGTGTTGTTTATAGTTTATATGAATATTCGACTAGCAACAAACTAAGCTAAAACTTATAACTGTGCTGAAAAAAAAAAGGTACTACAACATTACTCCATATCTACAAATAACGACAGTAAATATGCACATATATGATTGTTACCAACTTTTTTTTCCGCGCAAAATTGGAGAAAGCAAACACAGTGCTGAAATCGGTAACTGGCAAGCATATTTTGCAATAATTATTCTAAAGAAATATTTTACTGATATTAACAGCATTTAAATATATCAATGAATGAGGATTACCTTAAGTGTTAAGTTGGGTGTTTTTACCAGTTATATTTTATATAGCTACATTGAAAAAATACTGCTCTCCTCTGAAGCTTAAGCGAGTCGACGACTCGGCTAAGATGTGACTAATGAGNGGGGGGGGGGGGGGGGGGTATTTGGCTCTTTTCGCACGATAACGACGCGGGCATATGGAGGCTGCTATATAGATATATTATGTTAAACGTGGATAAAATATCTTACTGTTTCTGTAATTATTTAGATGGATGGTATCCATTGTCGAAAATAAACCGAAGAACAAAACAAGACACGACGGAAAGCTAGGAGCCAACTAGGAGCTAACTAGAGAAAGTTAACAAACCGTAGCAGAAAAAATATGGACATCAGTCACAATCGACACAAATATGGAAAAGGCACGACGCGACCATGAAAACGAAAACTCTGAGGGTAATACAAGACTTCGCAACCACAATGAACACACAACAGGGGAAAAAAATCATTTGAGGTGAGTATGGAGCAGCGCCAGAATGAAGGGGCGGGGAAAACGGGAACTCCCCGAGAAAACCCGCCGACCAGCGGCATCGTCCGGCACGATTCCCACATGCGAAAATCCTTAAGTGACCCGGTCGAGAATTGAACCCGGTTCGCCTTGGTGGGAGGCGAGTAAGCTAACCGCTTAGCCACCGCGGCCCCAAAAGGCGAAGTGTATCAATGCACAAAGGTGAAATAATGTACCAATATAATTATGACATGACGTGAATACATACAATAAAAGTAAAAGAAGAGAACACGATATATGGCGGATAAGACTTTTCAGGAATATTGCAACTTCTTCGTCCCCAAGAAGGGAACTAGTAATTATCCACATGAGTTTTGTATACACGCATTAATTTAAAACCACCCCTCTTTATACAACATTATTATAATTGTCCAAAACATTGGCACAAAGTTTCCCAATTATTCACTACCAAACAATTAGGCCACGCGTGGATTCAACAACCAGTAAAATATGTAACAATATATTGGTGAGATGTACAATTAAAAACCCCTCCTGGTTGGACCAAAACTGATATGAACTAAACTGTGAAAACGAAATTACAATGCTGTGCAATCGAGGGCAGTAGTTTTCGACAAAGGGCATTTAACTAATTAATGCAGAGAACATAACTCAAAGACTTCGGGCTAGGTGCGCATCGTTATTAACTTAAAACCTAACCAAACCAATTTCAGACTTTTTTTTTTAAGTAAAGAACATAAGAGAAAGGAAATAGCGCCTCACAAATAATAACAGTGTGTCTTATACAGTCTTATACCAGTTTTATACGACTCAGCATTACAATGTTGTCTGCGTAAGGTGGCCGCATGGGTAGGCCACTGAACTGTGTGCAGAGCTCCAGCAGGAAACGTTTTATTAAAAAACCGTCCAACGTATCTGAGTGAGGTCTGCTTACGAATAGCATTTAAGAAACGTTTCGCGTTTGCATACGTTTTTTCAGTTCCTTTATTTCTCTCTGAAGTATGTTTTGTGATAGTAAAAATGGCTCAAACGAGTGTTTTCACGGTCATGTTTAGGTATAAACAATCCGGTACAAAACATTAAAAAATGAATAGGGACGTGCATCAAACCTTTATCTTCATTATTACGCCATAAAATGGCAGGGTCTCCGCTGAAAGTCTCGCAGAGGAGCGTTATCGACGGCAAGACTGCACGCAAATTCAGAGCTTTGCGCGTAGAGGCGATGAGAGAGTTAATGCGTATTGTTACGTTTCTAATATTTTGTACTTGTGCCTAGGGACTATGGAAGAACTGAAGTTAATTATGAAGACAGAACAGATATTTAATACACTTTTTAGGAGTAACAGTAATTATAAGCCATTGGCGAGGGAGGTCCTAATCAATTACAAGATATGACTAACCTGAATGATACCATCGCTTCATCTCGGCGAGGGCCCACAGACAGACAGGCTGACAGACCGAGCGTGCAAAGTGTTGCCGTATTATATAGATCCTGGTGGCGTAATTGTCCTGAGTACCGTGCCTCCGGGAGGAGAGCTCCGCTGGCGCTTCGCTGATGTGGTTTATAAACTATTATTGTTGTAATGTGTTTGGCATTCTTCGCCTGGCTTGGATACCAACGCGTCACTGCTGTTCGCTAGGCTTGTCCGCATTTACTGAATCATAACAGTATGTCTGGTCGCCCCTAGCGCTCCCACGCTTTTAGGCCTCAGACGTACGTGCAAAATTCCTTCAACCAGGCGGCCACCTTCAACCTCCTAGAAATAACGAATCACCACCGTAAACTCCAACCAAAACGTGGCAATTAAAACTATTTAAACATTGCCAAGGAAACAATATTTTCCAGTTTTATTTTCATTTTGGCTCTTATTCTGTGTTGTGTTTGGTTTTTCAATGCCCCGCTGTGCCCTGTAAAATAGAATTTGATGCTCGTATCAGTTTTACAGTTTGTCGTTTTTCTGTTTTTTTTTTCTTTTTTGCTCTGTTTAATTGTTTTCGCTCAGTTTCCCTAAAATCTCTGAGCAGGAAATAATCTGTTGTCCGTCTTTCTTCTTTTCCAGTTTGTTGCCATTATCTAGTTGATTTATTTCTTGACTGGTAGGTTCTTCTTTGGTTTCTAGTTTTTTGTCGTTTATTTTCTGAGGACATTTTTCTTGTGTTTGCAGCTATATACAGTCAATTTTAAATAATGATATAAAATTTACAATACCATTTTCATTAAACGTTAAAAGATTATATTTTATAGTTTTGTTCTTTTATATTTTTATTTACATCCGATACTATTACGTTGCGTATGACTTCACAAAAATCCGAGCAGATACTTTACATGTAGTTTTCGTAAAATCTATTAGGGATTTCGGGGACGGCAGATCTGCGGATAAGAGCTACCTCATAGTTTGTAACTATTCCTGGGTTCTCTGTGTAGCACCACTGCCAGCCGGATTTACGCAAAACTGTAACGACGACGGGCCGAATGTATAAATGTGCATAATATTCGCTCATGCTTCTTCAATTGTAATGGATGCCTGTTTCAGCTTAGTCTCGCCTGCCAATTTAGTGATACCTGCGCTTGCATATTTGTTGCTCTTGTCTGCTTTCGTCTCGGATCAGCCCGGCCGACGCCGTATTCTGAAGATGGTGCTTGAAGACAACCCAGGACTCACTCTTCAGCTCATTTGATCTTTTCTGTCGCCTGGCACCTGTCCCCTGCGACTAGCTCTGCAGTAAAGCAGTATAATTCCCGTAGCGTCGTCTCATGAGTTGTGTGTCGTACCTTTCTCCTCGGCTACCCCAAACGCATGATATTTAAATAGGCTCCAAAAGTAAAGTTTAACGTATCTAATCAAAATAATTAACCATTCGAATAACGTGAAAATTGGATTTTTTTTCCACGCCAAGAGACTTCTCTGTTTTTAAGCTCGTTTTGCACGATGTAACAAGACATCAATGTAGTATTTAATTTCCAAATATCTTTCTTTCGCGTTTCGTAGTCTTGATAAATCTTAAAATTGAAAGTACCTGCCATGGCTGCTGGTAGTCTATGTGTAGTGATTGCGTACTTACCAGTAAAAATTACATCCATAAGGTTTTCATATATGAAAACATCCCGTGTTCGGTAGTAAAATGAAGTCCCCATTTGTAGGGAACCTTCCACCCTCGTGATATTTGGCTCGCTGTAACAGGTTAAATCCTTCTCCAAGCATACACTGTTGGCGTTCACGTTAGAGGGAAATGCATACTAAGACTGTAGTAAACAAATCTGTCATTTCTTTCTTGACCTGCTGACCCACGTCGCCACACGTTAATGAGAGCGACGGCCCCCGGCCCGAGCTGATAACATGCTATCCGAGAGTAGCTACGCTCGTCCTGGTATTCAGTTCCAACCCTGGACAAAATGCTGTTTCCCCTCTCTCTATCTCTCTCTTCTCCTTCTCTCTTTTCTATTTCTCTCTTCCTCTCTTTTCTCTCTGTTTCTTTCTCTCTCAACGTAGGAGTAAACAGTAAACAAGTGGAAATCTGAAAATGGTTGACTGTTTATAGCTTAATGTCTTTGTAGCTGGGCCGTTAGAGCCAGAACCAGTGGTTTGAAGTGGTCGTGACCTTTAGCGAGTACTCTTAATAACCTCGCTGTCGGCGAGACGTTAAGGTTCGGCTTCACCTCTTTTGCAGGAATTATTTGTTTTCATGTCATAATTTCGGATTCATAGTAATTACTGACTGTACGATTATAGAAAATTTATATTTTACGAGTTGTTTAATATTTTTGTGCTTAATTTTCATTGTGTGTTATCTGCTGGTTGTAAAAAGTCAATAACATGTATCTTATCAATAAGTTTCTGAATTTTTGCAAGCGTAAATTAATAACACACAGTGAAAATTTGATACAAATACATTAAACAACTATTAAATTTTCAATAATCAGTCATTTTCAATCATACCTCTGAAACTGAAATTATGACACGAAAACGAAGAATGTCTGCATAATGGGTAAAGTCGAGCCTTAAGAGCTACCCATAGCGAGTNAACATGTATCTTATCAATAAGTTTCTGAATTTTTGCAAGCGTAAATTAATAACACACAGTGAAAATTTGATACAAAGACATTAAACAACTATTAAATTTTCAATAATCAGTCATTTTCAATCATACCTCTGAAACTGAAATTATGACACGAAAACGAAGAATGTCTGCATAATGGGTAAAGTCGAGCCTTAAGAGCTACCCATAGCGAGTAACCATTCTAAAACTGGCCTGGAGTGATACCTGAAAACCATGGAAAAACTAAATCAGGATGGCCGAATTAGAATCGATTGTGTTGACACCGCACGACGTTGCTCAGTAAAACCTGGAAATGCGCGTGCCATAACTCCTTGCAGGAAACATGTGTCCATAGTTGTTGTTGACACGTGTTCTAAAGGAGGCAGTTGTGATTATGGAAGTTTGTAGAACACTACCTTCCGTCATAGGCGTGAGTCCGCGGGAACGAAGTTCTTCAATTGTTCAAGAGTCGGGCCTCTCATAGTTTTATAGCCCCGTGTGAGCTCGGATATTGCCTCGACTGCTTGGAATTCCCGGGGACCGGTACACCTCTCGTATTATTTTATTTACAAAAAACGGTTGGTTAAATTTTGAGAAAATTTAAGTCTCTTCAAAACGTTTGAACCCACCAAAATATATTTGTTTAACCAAGGATTTTGAAAAAGTATCTTAAAAATTGGTTAGTGCGGCCGAGGATTTCGTGATCGCACTCCTCATGTTATTTTTACCGATGTAATTTGTCATGTGTTATTATTATTATTTATTCATCATCCAATGTCTTCATTTTCACAATGAAAGTGGATTTGTCATACATGAAATATTAAAATACATGTCCATACATACAATACAGTTAATTTTATATATGCAAATATACAGGCTACATATACACTAGGTTTGCGCACACATACTGCAGTACTTTTATACAGATAAGAAGAGTATAGAGAACAGTAGTTAATTATATTAAAGAACGTTTTTTGTTACATTAGGTGTTTCAATAAAAAATTCTCAACAGAATGAAGGGTTGCTTTTGTCAAGTATACTTTCAGATGATTTTTGAAACAGGTGCAGTTGGATTTTTTGACTGTTTGTTGTGACAAAGGAAGAGATTTAACAGTTTTGTTCCACTCTAGTAAGGACTTTTTCCACATAATACAGTTGTATATGAATAGTAGTAAAATTTAGAGCGTCGTATATTGCATATTTCTTAAAGTAGAACTTATGATCTGCTATATGTAAAGTGAAGGGAGTGTTGATATTTTAATTTGTTGAAAATACGTTTTGCACAAAGCTTTTTTTGAAGGTCTTATACCATATAATTTCCATAGTAAAATGATAGACAGTTTTTGTAGTTCTCGACTCGGGTATGGCTACATATCCGCATAACGTGAGTCACTGATCATCTCATGCCCCTTGAGTGTGTTTACATGTATACTTTCTCGTTGCGAGTCGGAACAGAAATGTGCGCGTAAAAAGTGCGATATGATGGGCAATACCAGCATTACGTTTATATTCTTTACCTTCTTTCAACTGCTCTTTTACTGGAGGCGTTTGTTCAATAAACGGGAACACGTAGCCGGCTACCCATGTACAAGACTACCTTTATGACTGAGAAACGTAGTTTTAACTTCAATTTCAACAAGCTACACACCATAAATGTGCATAGGGCCATGCACTTCACTAACAGTTTATGTTAATTAGGAAATTGGATTGTTACAAATACTCGCACATACACTCTTAGCTCATTACCCCATCAGATCACTTTCACCTACTTGACGTGGCTTCTTGTTATAGATCGTGTACGTGTTTGTATATTGAATCGACTGAAAAGCACTGCAGATTTATACATGCGACTTTAAGGCTAAATTGCATGTGGGAATCGTGCCGGACGGTGCCGCTGGTCGGCGGTTTTTCTCGGGGATCTCCCGTTTCCTCCACCCTTTCATTTTGGTGCTGATACATACTCACCTCGATTTACTATCATCGGCTTTCAAGACATCGATGTTAAAAGCCGCCCAAATAGTTAGGATTGGTAGGTTCGAACACAGGTTCGTGACAGGGATCGGCCAAACGGTAGCAGCATGCTCTTGTATTCTGCTTCAATGGTGGCCATTTTTGCAGCCAGTGATCGCCATTTTAGAGGCCATTTCCCTCGAAATGTCCCTTTTTTCCCCCTCGAAATTTCCCTAATTTCCCTAAAAATTTCCCTTATTTCCCTTAATATTTTATTTTTTCCAAAAATTCGTTAACGACTCCACAATGTGGCTAAATGACTCATTTTTTCGGCAGTGAGGAGCTGAGGAGTCTTCCTAAATATGATATATGGACATTTAAGTCCTATGCGAACTAATAAGCATAGTTGATCGTAATTCCCGAACCCAGGGTGCCGCAGTGACTCAACGGATAGATGACAATCATAGCACAGCGGTTATATTTGTTTTGACATGAAAACAGGTGTGTGAATTAAAATTCCCAAAGTAGTACGTCTCACAGCGGCCATATATATATATTTTTTGACATGGGAGGCCACAGCAGCAGCACAGAGGATAGAGTACATGTTACTTACCAGTTGCTACAGCGTACGCGCACTTACCATGCAGTGCCGCACTTTGTGCCAATACTTGTTATTATTATTTAATACACATATATTTATTAAAATGCTATTGCAGTATATTCCGCCGTAAGATCTATATTTTCTTAGGCGTTCATTATGCATATTGAATTAGTTGTAAATATGTGCTGGTTGGTGCCCAGTAGTGTATAACTTGTAAGTATTCATATAAAAGTGTGTTTCCCTCCATCCACCGTGAGATCTACATTTTCTCAGGTGTGCAAAATAATAATAATATGTTCTGGTTTCCCTTCCACTAAGTATTTAAGAAAAAATTTTGATAGCAATAAATAAAACAGGTTTTATATATACTTTTTATTAAACAAAATATATTTCGTAGTAAACAATCTGATTTTATTACAGTTTTTTGGAACTTTGATTAATTTATCTTGCTGATGTCACCATAATAGTGTACAAACAAAAATATATTATAATTGAAATAATTTTCTAAGTACCGCAAGTTACATCACTTACCAGTTGCAGCTGCAACGTACTCCCGTTTACCATCTGCATGGAATAACGATGCAGATGGGCCCGGACTTGTAACCGACAGTACGCCATTCCTACAACACTATCAATACATATAAATATATATATATTGGTAACGTCATAGATATAGCAAACAGGTAGGTTGCGAAGCAGCAGGGGGACGACAATTGAAGCGAAAGCTTCAGCAACAGGGAAACAGAATAAATACGGACGGACACTACAGTATGATATCAACGACACAGTGTGTGATGCCAACACACAGTGCGATAGTGGAATGAACAAACAAGTTAATATTCACATGTACATGGATTATTGCAGTAGTAGTATGGCTGCAAACCACACATGACAAATAACGTAGAATGCTATAAACAGAAAGGGGGAAGACAAGCATTTGCCGACGACGACTCTACACATATGACAAGAAGTTGAATACAGCAAGTGTGTGAAACACACATGTAAAAGAGAGATCACAGTAGCGGTAATAATACCTGCACTGAAACCGTGTACCCATTAGCATGTGTGGGAAAAAAGGAACGCATGAATGGTATACCTGGCAAGACTTCTTGCATGTGCTCCAGTATACAGCCGAGAAAAAAAACATGTACAGGACGTGCTGGTAACATGCCTGGCAAGACTACTTACATGTTACCACCCAGTATACCTGGAAAGAAGAAGACTGCAACTCTTGCATGAGCTACAGTACACTGAATCAGACTGCGCGGGCCAATAAAAAGTATACCTGGCAAGCCATCCGGTCTTGCATGGGCTCCAGTATACTGCAGGAATAAAAAACTGATAATCTACCTGTCAATTTGAGGGGCTTGCCTCTTGAACGAGCTACAGTAGACTATCAGTCAGCATACCTGACAAGCCTGCAACACAATTGCAATTCCTACAGCATGCTTATCGAGAAATATAGCTACCAAAACCCTCGACAATGTACGTGACAAGCGAAATACGACGACGCCTGTACGTGCTCCCGTACATGCCGGGAGAAAAAGCACTCTCTCTGGATACATTGTAAGCCTGACCCAGAGCTGAATTTCTTATTAGGCCTGATAGCCATAGGGGACAGTATGTATGCCATCATCCAGGACTTTCCGTAAATCGTCCATCCACTAAAGAGTGGTGGTACGATCTAATACCTGCGACCTGCACTCTCATGCAGCGCTGGGTCAAAAGGATGCGCCGATAATCGTCAAATGTTATCGTCTTTTGAACTACGCACCCTCGTATCCTCTTCGTGCATTTCCCTACCGTATTCAGGCAGCGGTACGCATACAGTTTCGCCCTCAACCCGACAAACTCAATCATCTCGTTACCCGCACGCTCATCCTTGAACTTCCCAATCACATTAGAATTGGTAGGTGAGTAACAAAGATGAGAGGTCGGGTAGCTTCTGGTGTCGAACTCCGACATGAGCGTTGGATTTATGGCGAGTTCACTGTGAAAATCAGGGCAGGTAATCTCCATTACAAAGCTATCAGTATCCATGTAAAGGAGGTTTACACTGCCCCCATACTGCGCTCGCGCTCGCATTACATCGTAGTAAAATCTGTACATGAGTGTTTTTGACATGTCGAGTACGGCAAACCCAGCGTATGTGGGCTTGTCAAACACAATGCTCTCTTGGCATAATTTGACTAGGGACAATGTCTCATCCTAAATAGTCCTGCATTTTAATGCTGGTTTTGCGATGAGCTTTTTCGCCCGAACTTCTCCACACACGAGTTCCATACACTGTCGTTTGCGCTTATTCTCCATAAGTTTGCCGTACGCTACGTTATTCATTAACTTATGAGTCCTTCTCGAAAGCGTTCGCGGCCGCCTGACTTTTCTCCGTACTCAAATCTATATAGGGTTTCAGCCACGGCGTCTGTAGGAAATGAAGGACTCGGTGAACAGCCTTCAGCCGTAACCCATGACCCAATGCCTGCTTCAAAGTAACGTAATGTACGATATAATGAAGCTTGCTCCAGAGTCGTCATGAGTTTCGTTTGTTTGGACCCCGGGGGACACTCGTTCACTGGCAAGAATGGAAGTTCCATATGCTCTTCGTGAAGAGCGCACGGGTACTCTACGTCTACCTCCAGTATGTAGCCGACATATCCGTCGTCCAGCACGCTCATCACATCGATGTTCGTGCTGGTCCATTCGAAACCGCCATATGGGAGCGGCAGGGGCATTGCCCACCTGTATGAGTTATTGTCATCTACATACTGCAGGTAGGTAGATGGCTTGGCGGCATCATACATGTCTGGTATATGCCTATTGTTGGCAACCACATGCCGCTTAACATATTGTGTCACCCCTCCCCAGATACCAGCCTCAATAAACAGGTGCATATCATAGTCGCTAAGCAAGTCTTATTCCACCTGCGTCTTGCGCAACATTGCGTCAAACGAGAATCCGGGAGCGCTAACATAGTGCACACAGTCGAGACTGTATGTGCGTGGACAGAGCCCCCGGAAATTCTTGAAGACGTCGCACAGAATCAGCAAAAAACTGAGATGTTCGGCCACTATATCCAGCTTTATGAAGCACATTTCGTATAGTTTTTACTGCGACATGCTTTTCTAATTCCCTTTCAACGCCAGCTGTAATCTTTTGAGCTCTCAGTTTTTGGGTGTACTTCAACTTTCTTGACTATGTTACGTTTCTCTCTTTACGTTAGACTAGACTGGCGACCACATGTTGCTTTTTTGTGATACGTTCTAGTTTCATGACATATGTAGATTTTGTTCTTAACTGTGGGTCTATTTATTATTTCTGCTATATTTTTTGCAGGCTTTCTCTTTTGAAACCTTCAACTGCAATTTTCTTTTCTTCTTCAGTTGTTTCCTTATTTTTTCGTCCTATTTTAGGTTACGACTACCGCAAAATGTTTCATGGATGAAAACAAGCTGCCGTCTTCCCTCGTACACCACATGGAAGGCATCCACTGTCAGTGAATCACGACACTGTGTTCCTTAGAGAATACTTTTTTGACGTCAAAGTCGACATGTCTTATGCCTTGTAAAGTTCGTGTTCCGATTGAGCTCAACAGAACATACTACCGCACGTTAATTTTATTTTAGTAAAAGACTTACAAACGACTTCTGAACAATCCATGTTTGTAGTTATTTCTTTGTTTTGTATAATAATGTGACTATAGTCAGACGAATACTTTTTGAGCTACTGTAGGTATTTCACATACTTATTACAAATTTACAATATGAATTGAAATTCAGATTTTACACTTCACCTAATTCTTTCTTTAATTGTATGGAAAAAATTTGTAGTATATAAATTACTTTCTTTCACTTTCACATTGAGAAGTTAGCACGTTCGCACTTTTTTTGATGTCAGAACATATGTTTAGATATGTTTTTAAACAGTTGTGTCCAAATTACAGTTATTTGCATCTTAATGCTGCGAAACGTCATTAGAATAAGTTAGGTGGTTTAAAATAAATAATAATGGACATACTTACGTACATACACTTTATCACTTTCTTATTCATACACGTCGATGTTACGAACATATCTTTGTGTTTCACATAGTTAAATGAATTGTTTTGGGCATTTCGTTTTAAAAAAAATCTGGATCATTTCTTTTATTCCTGTTTTTTATTCTTTTACAAAAATGTAACGCAAAATACAAAAGAAAATTAAGGAAGTTTCCTTTTTTACGTTATATGTTATTCATACAGTCTACACAATAAAGGAAATAATCGCACAAAACAGAATTTCTCATATCGTGTGGAGTAGCCTTTAGTTTTGGTAACTGCATGCTCTCCCACCTTTCACGGCTGATGTTGTACCACTCTTAAGTCACTACTCTTTTCATTTCCTCCGTGTAAGAGACATTGTGTATTCCAGACTTCAGAAATGCTCAAAGATGTTCAGTGGGGTTGAGGTCGGGAGACTTAGGTGTTTAGAGTTGTCTTGGGATGTTCCAAATTAACCATTCTGTATGAAGACCATCAGTATGCATCGGGTCATTGTCATGTTGAAAAATGCAGGATGGTAACATTCCTAATTTTTCTGCACTTTGCGTGACGTTCTTCTTCATGTCATTATACACAAACTTGCCCATGGTACCATCAATAAATGGAATATTCCTGGCCCCTTTAACAGTCATACACCCACATTACATATCTGAACCCCCCGCATATTTAGCTGTGGGAAGTTTATTGGTATCATCAGCGGCCGTATTAACTTTCCTCCATAACATGTGGATACTATCCGAGCCAGAATTTTGACTTTAGTCTCGTATAGCTAGATGACATTCCAAAAGTCCTGGTTCTTATTTAGGTGCTCTTTAACGAAGAGCAGTCTTGCAGCATGGTTCTTCTCGCTGATTTAGGGTCTCTTCCCTGATAACGCGTCATTATACCCATGCCGACGTAACACCCGGCGAACTGGTTCAAAACACATTTTGTTACACGTAGCAATTTCCAATTCGGCGCTTAGTTTAGGAGCACTTGCATGGAGACTGGATTTTAATCGCTCACTCACGATTTGTTCTGTTTTTAAGGAGAATCCTCTAAGATCTAAATTTACAACTCCCAGCTCGGAACCAAGTTCCTTACCATGCCCGTTTTCTTCAGACCACTGCAGGCTGCATACGAAACATGAATAACGAACTATACACGTACACGTTCCACATTTGCCGACGATAGACTCAATGCCATCAAACGACTAAATGTGTACTAGAGTATGGATCGCAAAGTTACCTTCGTTAGTGGGTTACAGTAGCTTTTCTTTTTCTTCTCAGGGGCTGTGTGTTTGAAAGAGTATATTTCGTGCACTAGGTCTGTACATTTTCCTCTTATCTGTACTATACAAAGCGNGGGGCTGTGTGTTTGAAAGAGTATATTTCGTGCACTAGGTCTGTACATTTTCCTCTTATCTGTACTATACAAAGCGTTCATACAATAATTCCAATAACCCAATGGAAAAATAAACTAATGGCTGAAGCTGTGTATAAATAAAAACATGATATACTGTATACGCATGTCTATGTACGAAGTTCAAGGAAAGTAGGCTAAAACTGATGGGAGAATTCGAATAGCTATAATAAACCCATTGCTTCACCTACGTTGTATTCTAAATATTATAGGAGTTATAGTATCACACAAAATTATATTTTAAATAATGTAATTCTAGTGAATCAGTATTTTTACGATTGGAACACTAGACGCTAGGCCGGGTAAGGCAGGAATGCGGCCAACGACTGTTATTAAAACAATGTTCACAAACAAAGGGGACTGTAATGCAACGACTGAAAATGCTGGAATCTGCAGAAGTACGTAGAATATCTGGGTCTGGCTGACACAGTGGGGTCGCGGCAATTTCATCAACATCTAACGGCAGTAACCCCGCCCAGGCTACAAGGGAGAGCCAAAAGGAATCATGGATATCGGAGAAGGTGGGCGTGAACGAGAAGTGTGGTGGACACGTTGGCTAAGGGCGGGGTGGGGTTCGATCGGCGTCGGTCCTCCGTAAACGGCGATCTCCGAGCGGCAATTGGGGAAGTGTCTTACGCTAGGGTGAGAGAGCGAGCCCGGAGTCCCTTATATCCTTGTCCTCCCATAACATGTTGTTCTTCACGTCTATCTCGATCCCTAACCCCCCCNGAGCCCGGAGTCCCTTATATCCTTGTCCTCCCATAACATGTTGTTCTTCACGTCTATCTCGATCCCTAACCCCCCCCAACAACATCACGCTGTAATTATTGTAAGTTTAATCAGTAAAGATCCCCCTGAATTAATTAGTTTTGCTTAATTATTTGTCCCCGATTTCCCTTCACGCACTGCATGAACTATACCCCCCTTAAGGAAGTATAACATTGGTGGAGGCTTGGCTCCTCCCGATCCTCTCGCCTTGCATCAGTACTCTACCATACACCTCCTCCCCCCTTTAAATAAATTCCCCACCCACCCGTACCGCATGCCATTCCGAGCATTAATATCTTCAGTAACACTGCGCTCTCAAAACCCACATCATTAGGGCTTTGCATATTTTTAAATAGTAGTTTTAGAGGGATTAGCTGTAATCAGCAGTGTTTTGTTATAATTTTTGTATTCAAACACACTACCCCACTTATAACTCATACATGCATTATAAGTAAACAGTACACACTTAAAACATTTTTTTAAATAATTAATTAAATCAGTAAATATGTTTCAGTTCAATGGAGGGACACAATTTAACTGGAAAATTAAAAAAACTTCATTGACCTTCTATCTGCCAGTCCGGAATACGCACAACCCAATCAGAGCTCACAGTTATCTTTACAGTTAAATAACCAGAGCACCGTTCATGAAGAACTGACCGAAAGTGCACGCAATAACAGGCCTTTAACCATAGGGTATTCACAAAACTTACTGTCCACATCAACATTTCAGCCTACAGTACACGAAGACGAACATGAATATATAACCACGCTCTCAGAGAATTAGTAACACTTATCAAAACTTATATACTACCATTTCAGAAAATACACTGAAGAGGCAAAAAAAAAAAAAAAATGGTACACCTGCCTAATATCGAGTAGGGCCTCCCCGAGCACGCAGAAGTACCGCAGGTCGACGTGGCATGGACTCGACTAATGTCTGAAGGTATGCAGGAGGCAATTCAAACTATGAATCCTGCAGGGCAGTCCACAAATACAATCTGCGCCAATTTGAGAAAGAGTTGCACGTCTGTCACGTTTAATGATTCTCGTCAGTCGTCGTTTGTCCCGTTCGTTCACGATCTCTTTCAGGCTGCAGCGATGTCGAAGATGTGATGTTTTACCGGATTCCCGATATTCACTGTACACTCGTGAAATGGTCGTACGCGAACATCCAAATGTTATCGCTACCTCGGAGATTCTATGTCCCATCTCTCGTGCGCCGACTATAACACCACGTTCAAACTCACTTAAATCTTGATAACATGCCATTGTAGCAGCAGTAACCGATTTAGCTGTCGACCGCATCGCGTTACTCTGATTGGTTCCATACCTCTGTTATTTGCATACGCACGCCTATACCAGTTTTTTTTGCTCTTCAGTGTAGTACACAAACATAATTCCACCCTAGTGAAAATCCTACACAACATACCGCAAAAACAATACGGAAGTAATGGCGACTACACAACCCGTTCATGTTGTGTTGCAACAGCCAGTAAATATAGAAAACATTCATGAGAGTTCAGAGCAGGATGTAGTAGAATTTTTTGAAAATTTTGAAAAGATGTAGCGAAATTAGTGATTAGAATGAAACTAGTAAAATAACGAGGTTACAGTTCCACTTAGGGGGGCCAGCAAAAATAGTACAGCACAACATAATTGCAACAGCTCAACAACAACTTACGTGGAATTATATTGTGCAGCAGCTAACACAAGTTTTTGCAACAGATGCAAATAGGGTACAGTACAAAACACAGCTCTACTCAAAAACACAAGAACCGGGTGAATCGCCAATATTATACGTTCAAAAAATATTATATTTAGTTCAGAAAGTAAAACCAACCATGCAGGAGGAGGAAATATTGAAGATACTGTGGAATTCTCTCCTGCCATCGGTTGTGGATAAACTCATTGGTAATGAATAACCCATTATTAGTAGCCATGCAAAACAATATCAAACAGATTAAATCAGGATTTTTGAAATACAAACACAATATAGAAAACACGCCAACAACCAGCTCCATTGATATACATAAAGAGATGTAAGCTTTTAAGGAGGAAATCAACAAAATGAAACTAAAAGAAAAGAAAAGTCAGGCAGGACTACACAAAACCACAGAGCAATAAAAACGTATTTCAACATCGCCAAGAAAATAAGCGTAAAGTTCAAAGAAACTATACACTACTAAAACAAAGTTTTTACCCCCAGAACACATGCCACCATTACCCTTATCAAAAAGGCCACAATAACTGTTACATGACACAGCAAGGACAACTTTTTAAGCCAATAAATACAACGCATAAAGGAAAATACCATCCTTATATCATGTACTACCATTTCCATTTCACAACACCACATCCACAGTATCCGCCCCCAACCACCCACAACTAAAAAACTCAACATATTAAAAAAACTTGTTTTACAGGGTGTAGAAGTAAAGGGAGGCTACCGTCCTACGGCAGCCTCCCTTTATTTCTACAATCAGAACACATACTCAATAGTATATGCACAAGAACGTTCACCAATAGTTAAGAAAAACAACTCTTATACTACAATCAACAAATCTGGTTACCACAACTTTAATATTAAACACAAAATATACTACACAGGAGAGCATGTAAATAGGCGGCAAAATAAAAATAGTAAAAATAGGACAACTAACATGACAAATATAACAGCTGTTGAAGAGACACATAGAGAAAACAAACAACAAAATCTTAAACTACAAGGAGTACGAAAGGAAAACCACTCAATTAAAAACTGTAATGTTTCACTACACAACAACAAAGATAAGACGGCAAAATAAATTAAATTAGGATGCAAATCCCAATTTGCAATCACCTGTGTACTGTGTTTCTATGAAGGTCATCATGCCAAAAACTGTCTCATGTTCCCCAACAAACACGTTACATGGTACTCTGATATTTCAGAACGCTTCAAACAATTTAAAAGGAAACTTGCAACACAAGACTTCAAAAGAAGGGATGCAACAGAAATGGAAAACTTTAGCGACATAAAATCAGACACACGAATCAGGATAAAAAACAAACAAGATATAAAATACAAATTAAAACAGACCAGTAAGAAGTCCTTTGCAGAACAAAATGTAGATAGTATCAATGTTATGGCACTCACAGATGACATATAGTCTACGCCGAAAATCACTGTTCAAAGCAATAAACAACAATTTCTTGCATTTATATATACAGGATGCAGTAAATCATGCATAGCGGAAACAATAGTACACAAGCAGAAACTGAAACCTATAGGACACAATATAAATCTTATGGCAGCAGCAACTAAAGAATTACCCTTCCGAAAATTTTATACGACAATGGCATTTCAAATTTCAGGATACACATTCAAACACGACTTCCTAGTCATAGAAAATTTACAAACTGACACCATATTAGGGTGCGGTTTCATTCGTCATCAGTTAATACCGCGCTTACATGACAATATTGCCACCCCTAGATATAAACACGACCAAATTATCACTGTACCCCTAATAGACGAATTAGACCCCCTACACAATAATTTCACACTTCGTGTAATTCAGAAACTAGTAAATTTTGAAACAGAACAACAAGATTTACCAAGAATTACAGATCTCACAGAAACGGAAAAATATGTAAATAAATATGGAACTTACTACAGATAAACCAATACATCACAAACTGTGTAGACTTGCTCCAAAAAGACGTGAACTATAAAGGAACAAATTCAGAAAATGTTAGACGCAAAATAATCGAGCCTTCCAATATGCAGCTCCTTGCCTTGTTGTACCAAAGAAAGATGGCAGTGTTAGTTTTCTTAGTGATTTCCGTGCTTTGAACTTATATATTAGACAGGAAAATTACCCACTACCCCTAATAGACGATATACTTCAAGTCATTCAAAACAAAAAATATATTACCAGCCTTGATATGTTCAACGGATTCTAAGCGATTCCGGTAAAAAATCACAAATATCAATTAATTAATTAATTACTTATAACATTTTTCAACTAAATTTTTTATGAAACGTATTTATTTAATGTTATGATGAATTGGCATTTCATATTTTTCAGTTGTGAATTTTTTTATTTGTCAATTACCTTCTGTATCAATTATGTGTTCATATTCGAAACAATAGTCTTAATGTTATAATTTCTAACATAAATTTCTTTTTATTAAATTAAACGATGCAGCTATCAAAATGTATGCTTACAGAGTTATTACGCTACAGCTATCCTACTAACATGTTCAGTCCATTCAGTCGTTGAGATATTTTTAATATTCATGTCTCCAGAGCATCGAACCCACGGCAACTGATTGCGATAGTGTACTGTGTTGCTAGGCTCGTAATTTAGTAACAGAAATAGGGTTAGAGCCTTTATATTATTTCGTATAGGTCTTATGTTGAAAATATAAATCAAGTATGATGCACTATTTAAATTCGATGCCAGATAATTCACGTTGAACCTAAAATCCTCTAAACTATCATCCCGTTACGTGAAAATAAGGCCATTCTTAACAATTCGGCAACCTTAATGTAAATGTAATATGTACGTTCGTGTAGTCTGTGCGCTGTCCACTTGCACACGGCCTTCAAAACACAACCACAGTTTTTTTCTGTGCTGCTTACTGTTACGAAGTAGAAGTGAACAAATATGTTAAGTGTAGTCACTGAGAAAAAAGAAGACTCCTTTTATAATATATTTGAATTTGATTTGGTTTCGTTGCAGACAATGGCAAAAGAGACAATACATTCTTATCCGGTGAAGGTAAGGACGTCATACGTCCCGGTTTTTCTGGACGGTCAGTGGTTTTGGATGTGGTGTCCAGGCGTCCCGCTTATTTGTCCCGGCTTCGTAGTAATAGTACTAAGTAGCCGTAGGACTTAAACTAATGAAGGGGCCGCGGTGGTTGAGCGGTTAGACTGCTTATCTCCCACCAGGGCGATGCGGGTTCAATCCCCGGCCGGGTCACTCCCGGATTTTCGCAAGTGGGAATCGTGCTGGACGATGCCGCTGGTTGGCAGGTTTTTATCGGGGATCTCCCGTTTCCCCCGCCCTTAAATTCCGGCGCTATTCCATTCTCACCTCATTTCACCCTTATCGGCTCTCAAGACATCATTGTTAAAAGCCGCCCAAATCTCTCAGCTCAGCTTTAAATAATGAACACGTTATGTATTTGATGGCCAGCAACGGGCCGCAACAAGAACTATTGCAAGTGCTAGAATTCAGTCCTGATTGCGCAGAACAAAATTTCCGTAAGTGACATACAGCTGATGATATTGGGAAATTTTATGTTGCCCACTATAGTTGAAACCCTGCTAGATTATGCGCCAGCGCTGTTTTTACTGACTAGTTAAATTAAGTGGAGGTTTGAACGGCTCTTACGGCTATGACGGTGAAGTAAGATTAGCACGGAGTAGCGCCGGAATGCAAGAGTGGAGAGACGGGAGATCCCCAAGAAAACCTGGCGACCAGCTGCATCGCCCGGCATGATTACCACGCGTGAAAATCCGGGAGCGACCCCTCCGGGAATCGAACGCGCTGATAATTAAAATAATACACTTACGATCACAATTGGCGGTGGTGAGTTGCGTACCATAAGTGCAAGTGTTGGTGGTTAAAGGCGTTAAAAATGACAACATTCACACATACTGAAAATGTGCCTGTATGTACAGTGGCTCTAAGCATGCGTCGCACTGTAATGACACAATTAAAAAGTATTTACTAAAAAATGAAATGTAGCTACAGACATGGTGGTACGAATTTATAATAAATATAACCCATAATATTAAAAAACAAAGGAATTCACACTCGCTGAGTTAATTAACAAAACATCCCAAACCAACCTAACAGTTTTCATTGTAACCTCTAAGAATTATTCGTCTGTGCATCCTTTTTCTTGTTATTTCAGTACAGCTTTTGGCGTTCAGTACTTCGCAGGGTCACCTTTTCTTTTAAAAATCTCTTTGGCATCTACTTCACCAAATTTTCAGTCGTTTCTCTTGGAATTTTTCGCTATTCTTTCAAGAAAGTTGCCTTTAAATCATGCTTGTTGGAAATTGGTCTTCTTAGGTTTTGTTCCAGAACATTCCACAGGTGCTCGATCGGATTGATGTCCGGTGACAGGGGTGGGGGACTGCAGCTAATGTGGAGTGTTAGGCCTATAAAGTAGCCACATACTGGTATTACGAGCCGTGTGCTTTAGGTCAGTGTTCTGAGTAAAAATGTTGTTCCCAGTCAGATCCATATCTTGCACACTTTTGGCAAGATGGTCCTTCAGAAGCGGCAGATAGTCATATTGGTCCATGATACTTTCAATTGGCTGTAAGTCCCCCACACCATTCGCACTCATGCACCCCCAAACTTGTACCCAACACCCTCCATGTGTGACAGTTGCAGTCAAGTTCCTTTCTTCCATGTCACCATTTTTAGTTTTCCACGCTGTCGCTCTCCCATCGGACTTGAAAATGTAATTTACTTTCGTCTGTGAAGACAAACTTTTTCAAAATTCGTAGTTATTATTTCTGTTGGTGTTTGCATACGCAATTCTCTTCCTTCTATTCACTTTTTTCATATATGGCTTTCTACGGGTTGTTCATCCATGAAAGCCAGGTTCATAGAGAACATTCCTTACTCTATTCACTGAAACACTCTTTTAAGCTTCGTTTGCGACCTCTACTTTACTTGGCGGTGCACTTAGGTTTTTTTTTTTACTGACTAGTAGTCTCTTTTCTTTCTCAGTGGACGACCGTTCCTTGCAGCATTTCGGTATTTTGTTTGTTTCTTTGTTTGTATAAACAATGCTTTTCACTGTCGTGATTTGCCTGCAGATAATTTCACTTATTTATTTACACGACTTACCAACATTAAATTGACGTACCACGATTCGTCATTCTTCCTCTGTTGTTCCCTTGTCTTTCCGGCCGATTCCTTACCTACGCTTTGTACTATCCAGAACCAACTGTCCTCTCTATGTCTAGTCTGTATCGGGACTGCTGGCGAGCCTATGGTATGTGTGTTACATGTTGGATGCTACATTGAGAACTGTGGGGTTGTTTTGGGGTGTTTTGTTATTTAACTCAGTAAACTGTGATTTGTTTTTGTTTGCTTTCTGAATGCGCACATAGAGCGGATGAAACTAAGGTATTAACGTGCTCCGTACATTCTAAAATACAATGTACTGCAACGTTTCGACGCTTTTGTTGCATTGGTGTGGACTGTGAAATAGACACGATTGCTCGGTGAATTAATTGTAATCAAGCTATGAAAATCACATTAAACACGTTTTTTTATTTGTCTGTAACATCACCACCACCAACAATCTTCGCATGCGTCCGATACCTGTGCTACGTTATCACTAACACCCAGCGGATGATACAACCTACGCCGCCACAACTACAGTCATATGCATACACCTATGAACACTCCCTTGTATCTCAAAGACTGCGCGTGGGGTTTTAAAAATAATCACGTCACTGAACTCTTCGCTTAGTAACATGTTATGCTATTGGAAGAAATGGGTATATTCCCATTAAAAAAACCTAAGGTGATCCCATGTTCGGCGACTCCAAATGGTGACGACACCACGAGACGTCAGCGCTAGCTAGTAGTTGACTGTCTATGTAAAATACTGTGCAGATGTTTTGTGGCTAAGCAGAAACGCATTGAAGTCAGTTTAGTTGAAAGTTTCGGACGGCTCTTGACAACGAGGTATTAAGAGGAGAGCCGATGAGGGTAAAATTAAGTGAGAATGGAGCAGCGCCGGAATGCAACGGTGGGGGAAACGGGAGACCACCGAGAAAACCCGCCGACCAGCGGCATCATCGAAGTCTGTTTAGCATATAGAAATGTATAGTGAGCCGGAAAAAAGTCATTTTATCGGTGACTTTAAAACCAGTGTCTTTGTCCGATACTGATTATCTTGTTAATAGCTGTAGAGTTGGTAAATTAAGGTTTAATTGTTAAAGAGAGAGAAAGAGAAGGAAACCTTAACATGTTTATTCTTATCAATTAACGACCAAGTGATGTATAAAACTTAAAAACTGTGTAAGCTAATGCTAGCAAGAAAGAGAGGCGTGACTGTGGCTGCTGCGAGGAGCACTCGACTGTGAAGTGGCGTTAACTGTTCCAGGTTCCCGCGACTTTCTCCTCCTGGGTGCACAGTACAGCTGAGAGGTGACGGCGCAACGGTATCTGGAGCGTCTGAAGAGCACAACTCGAGACAATCATGTTGGCCATGTTCTTTAATCCGGTAAGTTCTCCCGGGATGTACCCATTGAATAATTTAACGTTACTGCATCGTATTGACACGTGGTAAAACCTTTGTTGCAAACCCACATATTACTTTGAGCGTACCTCTTTCACAATATAATTTACTACAGTATCCGTCATGGAGGAATCTAGGCCACGTGGAGATGTGCTTGTGGGTATGTGTGTGAGTAGTAGGAAATGGTAGGTTATGCGCGACGAGCCATATTGGATGACATCACGAGACAACCTCCTGTTCTGTCATTCCTCGCCAGCAGCGGTCATTTTGGATTTCCCTTTTTTCCCTCCTGGTCCATCACTTCACCTCAGCACATCATGCTCTTGCATTCCTTTTGGGGTTTTTTCTCATATTCCTGCTAATGTCTCTCGTATCCCACATTCTATCCATCGAGGTTTTTTTCGCATATGCTTCCTGTTCTCACTCGCGCCTCCACCCCCAGGGTTATCTCTAGCATCTTAACAGGGACGAGTCTCATGCTCTGTCATTCAACCTGCATGTCACGGAGCGAGGTCTACCCAGGCACGCTAACCTAGAGTCTCACCGTGCACATGCATCAAGTATACTCTAAGCCCATTTATAAGCATAGTTGGCTGTAATTTTCGAATCGTTTATGATATAGTCAACAAATTCATAACATAGGCATCACCTCAACCATGTAAAGGACCACAGAGTCAAGTATACCTTAAGCACACTTATAAACATAGTTGGCTGTAATTTCCGAACCGTTTAATGTATAGTCACCAAATTCATAACATAGGTATCACTCCCGACTACGAAAACTACCACAGGGTCAAGTACACCTTAGACCTTCGTATAAGCATAGTTGGCTGTAATTTCCGAACCATTTAAGATATAGTCACCAAATTCATAACATAGGTATCACTCCCGACTACGAAAACTACCACAGGGTCAAGTACACCTTAGACCTTCGTATAAGCATAGTTGGCTGTAATTTCCGAACCATTTAAGATATAGTCACCAAATTCATAACATAGGTATCACTCCCGACTACGAAAACTACCACAGGGTCAAGTACACCTTAGACCTTCGTATAAGCATAGTTGGCTGTAATTTCCGAACCATTTAAGATATAGTCACCAAATTCATAACATAGGTATCACTCCCGACTACGAAAACTACCACAGGGTCAAGTACACCTTAGACCTTCGTATAAGCATAGTTGGCTGCAATTTCCGAACCATTTAAGATATAGTCACCAAATTCATAACATAGGTATCACTCCCGACTACGAAAACTACCACAGGGTCAAGTACACCTTAGACCTTCGTATAAGCATAGTTGTCTGCCATTTCCCACCCACAGAAGCTATAGTCATCAAATTCATATCACAGGCCTCACCTCCGATGACAAACAGGGTGGTAGGGACAAGCAAGTACACCTTAAGACTTTTTATAAGCATAGTTGCCCAGTGTTTCCCACCCACCGAAGCTACGACCACCAAATTATTATCACATTCATCACTTCCGACTGCAATCAAGGAACTAGTGGCAAGTAGACCTTAAGCCCTGTTACAAGTATAGTTGGTCTGCATTTCCAAACCTTTGAAGTACGGGAACATGTAACAACCATCCACTCATGTAAAGAAAATGATGGTCAGCAGTGGGGGGTCAGCAATGTGTAATCAACTATGATGTGTACGACTAACACCATCAGTCCAACACAAGGGCTGGCAGCCCGAGTCATCGTTAGCCTGGGTAACACTTAACAACCAGTCATATATTGAAAAAATAAAGCGTTATATAATTGTACCGATTACAATACATATGTAGTCGCAGTTTACACTAAAACATGTACGCGTTAATATAAAATAAACACCATCAGCCTAGTGCAAGGATCGGGGAAACCATGTGTAAAATATATGAAACCACACTATACATGAAAACTCAGTCACGTAACAAACAATAAAGGACTGGCATATATGCAAGTTTATCACGAACATTTCATAACGAGTCACAATATATAAATATACTAGATAGAGCCACAGTCCATAATGGTGATATCAGTGTTGATATAATGCCAAGAAGTTTAGTAAAAGCTAGAATGTATGCCGACATGAGAAAGAACGATTGATCACAAGTGCAAACCACAAAAATGACTACAATACGTCAAGTGCCGTAAACTTTATGTATCCTGTAAAGACTGTGTTCCTTCGCTTGCCACAAAACAACATACATTAAAACCATTAGTCGCGCAAGAGAGATGTCACTGCTACACGCTCATGCAATGAGCTATAGAAAATAATTATAAAAGCAAATAGTTAATTGCGCGACCATCGAACGCTGTATGTCATGTTAGTTTAAAAAAAACTTCTGCGAAACCGAGAATCACAGGTGCGATAAGGACAACACTGCTAAACACTTATGCAAATTGATATAAAAATGAAATGTAAAGCAAAATAGTTACAAGGACTTGCCAACCATTCCAATCACATACTACACAAGCTTCGAGTGCTGTATACTGATTTAGTGAATATCAAACGTCTTACACACGAACCGGGTGAAACGAAACAGTCAAATTCAGAGTACTGCCAACACTCGCACACTAGCAGAAAAATGTATCTGACCCGACCGATGTTGTGCGACCAACTAACATTGAGTGAATCTTTAAGATAGCCCAGGCGGTCGACCAGCGACACGAGCACCGCACAGGTCTTGGCAAGTCGAAGGATGGTACATAACAATAACCGAGAGAGACACGTCAGTCTCCAGGCTGGCAGACCAGGCGAGTCTCACATACACTTCCCTTTGCAAGAGGAATTCATTTATAGAGTAAAAGGTAACAATTATCCCATTTTAATACATCAAGCTGTAAATATTAGCATGTCCCTTTAAATTATGCTCCGAATAAACTGGTGTTGGTAGAGGATATCGCTTCTGTCCACCCTACACACTTTCAGGTCTATGAAAGCAGTTCGTACTACCACCACACATCGCTAAGAACTTCTTTCTCTCGTCGAGACGACATAGTGAAAATGATGGGATGCTGTTTGAGTGGTCAGAAAATTGTATCGCCTATCGTGGCATATGGAAAGATTAAATCACTTGCAGCACTCAAGAAAAATACCGAGCTTGCATACCTGCCTAAAGAATTCCTTCCCGCATATGCTCGACATGAAATAAAGTCCGTCTACAAACACCTACCTGTCTATCTGCAACAGGGCAAAGAAATTCTTGGCTGTCTTCCATGCCTACAATGTTTTCAAGGTAGTGCTACCGTTACAGACACACCACATCCCAGGAGCTGGTGTAAGACACATCGGGAGCGATCAGCAGCAAAAGAAAAAAAAGGCACCTCCAACACTGAAAGATGAACGAGTGTAAAGAAGTTGAGAGATCGAATTGACAACTTCACAGGCTAGACAGTGATCACCTGATGAGGTAACATATTTCAGTCCGGCTACCATGCTGACATTTTTATCACACAGCCAGCAGTCATCTACTGAGGTACCCAAGGCAGACAACGCAAATTAGCATACAGTGTGAACAGTATACAAGCGAGCATCATGTAAAAACGGACATCATTTCGTTGGCGAGCGTGGCGGTGGAAAGCAGACCGTTATAACTACATTTATCTACTAGGATGATGTACTCTGCTACAATATGAAGATGGAATCAGTGGTTGAAGACTTACTGTGTGTAACACCATCGGCATCGTCACCAGAAAGGAGCCCTGAAGAGTCGCTACAAGCATTACAGTATCCATGTTACTACTGTGGAAATACTTTTAGTACAAGTTGTAATGCGCGCCAACATGAAAGTGGCCATTGCATGTTCAGCCCAGCATACAAAGTGTTCCACTGTGATAACTGCGATGCTGTGTTTACCCGCAGTGATAACCTGTATAGGCATAACAGGAAGTGCAAAGGTAATGTTGGTCGTTCATCGGGAAGCGAGTGAAGTATTGCAGCAAGGCATTCGCTAACCTCACCAGTACCAAATGTCATGTAGATAGTAACTGCCCATTGCCATCGACTACAAGACTTAGCCATGTGATGGCTGTTGTGCGGTATATGCGAATAAGTGTGTCTTGAATGCCCACAGCAGGAATTGATCTGCAAAAACAGTCACAATAAATGTTTTGCCTGAATGAAGAATAAGTTGAGCGCGTATCAACTATTATTATGTATTCTTATTATGTCTCGTCTGTAAAATAAAGGTAAAATGTATACATTATTTCTTTGTTACTTATTTATCTTAAACCACGCTAATATTAGGTTCACCTCCATCACCAGATTTTGTCTAAGTCTGAAAGAGAATTAATATATCTCCTCAAATGCAAGCATAGGGCACTTTCTTTGTTTCGAAAGATTACCAATTCTCCGTGCTGGCCGACGATTTTCACTACCACCTTGTTTGCTCTCTTCATGGCAACTGGGATGTAAATAATTCTGTTCAAGTGCTAAGACCATTTTAAAACTGAGAGGGACTATCAGCAAAAACTCTGGCCTGCCATTGAGATATGTAGCACTGGCCAAATTGCAGTTTATTAGTATCATGTTAAGCAGCAGGATGTTTACGGGTTGCAAAGATTTGTGGATTTTGCCAGCTTCATATTTGCGCGGTTCAAACCCCAGCATCATTCCAATGGAATCAGTTTTCAAAGTCTATACCTTCAATGCATCTGATCACATTCTTCAGAATATTGGGTTTTGCACTTTGAAGTCTGTGTCGAGACAGTGAATCTTCGAAATACCTTACCATGTCATCTAGATCATAAGAGCCTATGGGCAACGTCACCTCATAGTACACATTACTGCTTTTCATAGAGTACAGCTTACAATTATTTTCAACAATGTTTTGTATAGCATTTTACATTTGAAAATCGACCAGGCCAGTACTCCATTCCCCCTCCAGGTCGAGTGGAGGGAAGTGTACTGTGCGCAGCTGGGAAATTACGATCCATCAAGGTAAGAGTTATCGACATGACTGGTGGTTTCTGGTCGGTGTATTGGCATTTTGTTCAATAACGCGTATGAACGAATAAGGAAGCAAAGAGACAAATGTCCACAGCTCTACATGTTAGAAATCTGCTCAATCTCGTAGTTATAAGTCAGCTTCACTCCATGCAGGTACAATCGCAGTTGGGGTGTAGGACGCGAATTAGTGAAACTGCAAATTGGGCCCGGCTGTCGTGTCCAGGTTGATTATGTCACATTTGTCTCTTTTGGGTTTAGGGAGCATGAACATATCTCAAAAATTTGGAATTTTAAGATTTTTGTACGTTTTTGATTAGCTATGTGTTCATTAGTGATCATGATTAACCACTGGCAAGGGGCAATGATTTCATAGTCTTCTCTATTCAGTTTCTCGATGTTTCGCTTTCGTACACATCCACCTCTTATTAGGTAGAGGCTTGGCCATTTTTTATCGCATGGCAATAGCTTCCATGTTGGCATTATGCCTCCTTGGACAACTGCTTATGTTCATTCAATGCTGTGTTGATGGCTCTGATGATATTGCTCGTGGCTCTAATTAGATCATCAAGGGCTCCGAGTGCAAGCAGTAGCAATAACAAAAATCTGCCGGTAGATGTTTTCTTTATTTTGCAAGATTTTTCTCCCTTTGTATCACTTTTTTGTTTCACTTGTGTCTTCCTCTAGCTCTTTGCATCCATGCCCATCTCCACCTTGGCTTTCATTGTGTTTGAAATGTCCCATGCAGCTATTTTTTTTTCTCGAAGTCTAGTGTCCGATGCACAACGTATTTGGTTAGCCTTATGCGTGAGTATCATGTCTGCCTGGTGTCATGATTGTAGATCCTTGTTCAGGGAGCAAGTGACGTCGTGTTCCTTGCATGCCTCGTTCAGTGTGTTGATGCCTGTGTCGCAACATGCTAGCCTTTTAGCTAGCTTTGTTTCCGGTCTGCCGAATTTGTATCCATGAATGTGCAGCTCAAACCAAGACATGTGTGCTGTTGAATTTGCTTGAGGCACCGAATAGTCTTCGATTCAAGACTGTGTACCTATATTCGAAATTGCTCCAGCAACAGAAATACCAGCATCTGACATACATACTGTAGTTAGTGGATGGTGTGCGTTTTTTCCCATGCAGTAATAACAAAGCTGTTGTGCCGCCTAGTGCGACATGATATCAAACTCCATATTCATCTTCAATGACATAGCATGCAAGAAGCAGAAGTACATACAGGAGGACTTGAGCATGGGACAGCATGCAAATGAGTGTACCTTAGCCAGACTTATTTGCGAATACCCATACAACTGCTTCACAACAATGACATATGACAATACGTCAATATGGACATGACATTATCAGAGTTCAAGAGTGTGCGTGCCTTGTTCTGGAAAGATAAGTATGGATTTTTGGTCATCGTAAAAGACTGGGCTCTATATAATGGCAGGTACCTACATGGCTTCGATCAGTTCATCATCGACCATTGAGAATGAGTTACAGCATATTGGTATTCGGGCAGAGTAGACTCAAGCTGCATCTTGACAAATGTAAAGATGGAGATCATCTTTTACCGAGAAAAGATAGAACTTGTGATGCTGGTAGAAGAATAATTCGAAACATTGACGAACCCAAATAATCCAAAGATGCTGCTACTAAAAATTTTGTCCATGAAACTGGTAATTGCATCATCTCAGAATTACAATTATGGTGTCCAAACAGAACATATCCTTTCGAAACTACTTGTGCGAGCTTGTGACGAAGATGGGATGCATGAAGACAGATGTTGTTCGTGATTTGATGGCCATGGACGAACACGTGATAAGTGTTCGACAAATTATCTTATTGACAGATTGATTGTGGCATCAGCACAAAATGAAGAGAATCTGAAAGGGTTGAATGATTTGATATTGCATATATTCACTGCCTCGATTTCCAACTTGACCATTAAAATAGATATTCTAAAACACAGCAGGGACATGTTGGATTTAGTCTGTAGTCAATGCCTGGGCAGGATCGAAAATTGCTAGTCATAGACTCACAGTGGTAATAATTTTTATTCATTGTGATGTTGGACATTGCTAGCGACCTGCATCGAGTGATACATCATGTTCGCTCGAATTATTTGCTCTCCAAGAGAGCCAGACTTTCGTGCGACCTTGTAAATGAAGAAATCTTTAAGCCCATTGCACTTTGTATTGATGTATTCAGAGTACAAGAATGGATTTGTAGTCTTGAAGATCGAAAGTGTGGATACCGATGAACCTACAAACAAGCAGAAATGTGACAATGTGCAAAAGGATTGGGATGATGGACCGAATGCGGATTTGCTACACAAGAAAATGGCCTGGAAGAAAGCCCTTTAACCCAGTGCTCTGGTTCGCTGGTACTTGCAATTGTACACATCACAATAGTTGTTATTCTACACATGTACGACGATAAATGGTTCCTCGGTTCTGATGAAATAGTTTCTTCCAGGCGGGATCATCCAAGTAGGCGATTACAAGATACACGAAACTCCCGGGCTTTATGAATTTCTATTTCACGAGGAGCCTAGGAGTATATGGAAGCTGACCTGCTGGACAAGACAAACTCACACATGCACTTTACCCAGATAACTATCCCCAGACTAACCTTATAAAGACAAAGATCACCAAAAAAATCAACATTTCCACAGATTTCTTCACAGGAAAGCAGTGAAGGTTTGAAGAAGATGGATGACAACAGGAACATTGACTACGTATTTTGGGACGACCCGAGCAAACTCGTCGATAGGTTATATCTGCTGGTTGCTTTGCAAACTATTGAAAATTACTCATCACCTAGATTAATACTTCCATCATTGAAGAACTGAAAGAGTGAGGCTACATACGATGAATCGTTTGGGAATTACCCGTAAACTGCATACAGGTACCAAACACAACTACTACCGATAAAAAGTCATGATTTGTGGGATGAATGAGCTCTTTCAAGCTGACCTTGTTGAGACGATACCATATGCTCAGGTCAACAGGGTCTACAAATACATGTTAACAGGCATGGATGCATATAGCAAATTCACATGTTCCAGACCGATCAAGTCGAATAATGTGTTCAATGTCACTGAGGCCATGGTGGACGTATTACTCGAAAGTCGCATATCTACCAATCTACAAACCGACCAGGGCAGGGAAATCTATATTGCGAAGTTTAAGGCCCTGATAAAGAAACGTAACATGAACCATTATTCTATGTACACCAATCTCAAAGCATCTATCGTTGAGAGGTTAAACAGGACATGTGTATAGAATTATGTGGCTTTTATTCAATCAGTGGTTTACATTTTTTCCTAGTGTGGTTGTAAATTAATTTTATTGAATTAAAAAAAATTAAATATCATGTGTTTTATTTATTTTAAATCCCTGATTTGGATAATTACCTGCTTTATATAAAATTGAGTTGGTAAAAGATATATATATATATTTATGTATATTTGTGTATATATACACATATGTACATGTACACAGTTTAATCACATTATTATGACCACCTGCTAGAAGTTGCCATCTGCAGTGTGTAGCCCATGACGTATGGCCCATGACGTGGGCTGGTGAAGCGGGTATATAATGCGACCTACAAGCTTGGAGGTTGTGATGACAGCAGGAGTACTTATGATCAAGATTGATGAGAAGTTCAAATACAGAGCGAGGGCTGCTATCCCCGATTTCGGCATTCCCCGCAAAATCAAGGACACATGCCGCTCCGAGTCGTTCGTACTCCGCCCTTCCGGTTAGTTGTGCAGAGCATTGGTGGAGCGGTCGGGTCACTGAAAACCTGNCACATGCCACTCCGAGTCGTTCGTACTCCGCCCTTCCGGTTAGTTGTTCAGAGCATTGGTGGAGCGGTCGGGTCACTGAAAACCTGCAAGTGCCATGGCAAATAAGTGGGAGCATGGGCTGATCGGGTTGGCCCCACCAGAGGTTTTCTCTGGTGTACCGATCACTAGAGGTTGGACTCGTGCTGGCAGTGGTTAACTCTGTATGCTGGAGGAGGTCTGGAGAGATTCCATCTCTTAAAGAAAGACCGGGCGGTAAGCAACAACCCGCTCCGGTTGTGTCCTGGAGAGACATTAGGGGTCCGGGTAGTACCCCGGCCAGACCATACGCTTGGTTACTGAGTACGAGGGACTCATGTCTTGTGGTAGGGTGTTACACAACTTTTTTTACAGTGGTTGCATGAGCGCACGCGTGCGCACGTGCGCGCACACACACACACCCATCCACACCACTTACTCACTCACACACACCACTCTCTCACGCACGCATGCACACACACACACACACACACACACACACACACACACACACACACACACACACACACANACACACACATGCACGCACTTACATTCTCTTAGTCAAAACACACACATACACGAGCTGAAAGGTTATCACTAGAGGTAGCAAAATTTTGCAACAAAATTTCCAGACAAGTTATATTTCAAAACACTGAAGGTACGTTTATCTATCTTAATTGGCTGAATTACTTTTTGACACGTGTTAACTGTCTGCACACGAATCACTTAGGAGTGCCGATGTTTTCGAATTCTGAGTGGCCCGGTCAAATATGAAAGTGCTTCCTCAAGCAGACAGCAACCAATGGCAATAGACAAACTGCTGTTGGGTGCTTAGAGTATTGAAGTCTACCATCTACTCATTTTTTTTCGTGAAAAATCACTAGCTCTCGTTATTACATAATCATATCTTTCGCCGACCTCCGTAGAATAGTTGGCTACACACCGACTTACAGCATGAGGAATTTGTGTGGATCTTGGATAAGGCACCGGTGTCTTTGTTAGCCTTTAATTTTAAATGAATTACTACGAATATTCGACACTTCCTCTATTGGATGTAAATTTTTGACGCTGAAATCACATTCTGGCTGTACATTTCTCAAAGCCATTTGTACCAGAGTAATAATAATAATAAAATCCTATCTTTCTTTGGGAAGGTAGGCTAAAAATTGAGGGGAAAAAATGCACCTTCTATAACTCCTATAGTTTTGCTAAATTCTAGGGGAACAGGAACTTTTGTGTAGTATACAAAAATCGTTATTAGTCTGCGGACTCTGTTCAAAGGTTGCATTAATGTATATTTTGTAATACTTATTTGGTGATTATCTTTATATTTCTGTGTTACGCAATGGTATTTTGTTCACGTTTATAATTTTGCAAAATTTTATCTACATGGTTTTGTTAGCTTAATAGAATGTTAATATGTTTTGCAATATTTTAAGTTTATTTTGTTTCTTCATTTTTTGTT
The DNA here is from genome assembly GCA_002778355.1 of Clitarchus hookeri. Classification (NCBI taxonomy): domain Eukaryota; kingdom Metazoa; phylum Arthropoda; class Insecta; order Phasmatodea; family Phasmatidae; genus Clitarchus; species Clitarchus hookeri. The sequence continues at coordinate 106,732 of NQII01003575.1, forward strand.
AAAGTTTAAAGCAATTTTTTTTAGAATCATGACTAGTTGTAGGNGCAGAATTTTTGAGAATTCTAACGATTTTTTAATATTTCCAGGTACATTCCAAGATTTTTTTTGTGATTTACCGGGATTTTCTGTGATTTATCAGGATTTTCTGAAATTTTCAGAGATTCTAAGCAATTTTGCAAGATTTTCTATGATTTTTAGTGATTCTTAATGATTTTTGAGTGATTTTTTCCATTGTGTACACCAATTTTATTAGGTTGTTTGCCCCTTCAGTCATTTTCCTACATAGTTTCTGTCAACTAATCAGAACAGAAATGCAATATTGATTAATAATTGTCTATCAGTTAACAGTGCTATCAGGATCGTATTTGAAAACTACTGAGTACACCGCCTCATAACCTCCCTTTATATGTAAATATATGAATATGTACACGCAACTATAGCTATATTGTATTAATTGAAGACAAATGAAAAATTTAAAAACAAATATACCTAATTGCAGTAACTTTTTCCAATCTCTTTAAAAGTAAAATAAAAATTCTTAAAATAGTGAGGTTTGTGCAACAGTGCATGGTACAGGCTCGAGGAGCCAATGCCCAGCACAAATATATGTGCTAACTTTACAATACAGAGCTGTGCAACTCATCTGGGTTGATGAAGCACACTGTCATTGGAATTGTGGCAACTTAAAATGTGTAATCTGGTCTGATGAGACATGTCCCAACTGATTCAGGCTGAATGAATAGTCTATATCAAAGAAAATGCTATGAATCCATGGATCCTACATGTCAACATGTCAGTAAAGGGACTGTACCAGCTGGTGGTGATTCTGTAATGGTATGGATTCATTTTTCTTCAGGAATCCCACTAATTTCCAATTTATTTCTCCACAGGTATACTTCAATATTTTCCACTTCACCTTTCAATAACATCATCAAAACTATCACTACAAAATTTCACTGCATCAGTAAAACTTTCCATTTTGTCATTTAACAGAGCTACATACTTGTTTTTCCACTTTTGCTATGCTCGCCTGCAGTTGTTGCAGAATCATGCCCTTCACACAATCGTCATGTTTGCAGTACCACTTTTTGTCCTCGTTCACCATCAGGTCATCGTACAATACTTTTGATAACTTCACACAATTCTTATAGAACCACCTATTGAAGTTTCCATCACAGCAAATTCCTTTTTCTGGGTTTTTTTTTTCTTTTTTCCCGTACACATAACACAAGTTTGTACTATGTATGTCTGCCATTTTAAGTTAATCTAGCATGCATTAGGACTCCCTCTTACATCTACAAACATTTGAGGCCAATGCATGTTCTGTGCAAATACTGTAGGATGTTTTGCTCATTAATGTCCCGAGTCATCCTGACAGGTTTGACCTCTTCCAGCATGACAACATGACCTCTCCATAGCTACCAGATTATGGTCAAGAGGGATGCTCATTAGAGTTTGGTGTCTTGTAGTATCTCCTTCATTCAGCTGTTTTGAACATTGTGAAGCCTCTGGGTGCAATTCTAAGTATTTTTGAAAGCAGAGATCTACCATCCTTGAATCATGTAAAAGAGTTTTGAGGCATGTTGTTCATTGTGTAAAGACTGCTTCAGGAAGCTTGTGGCATCCAAGCCCCATTGTGTTTATGCATTTATACGAACAAAAGCTTGAGCTGCATGGTATTTGATGAGTGTCTCAGTTTTTCTGGTGCTTCAAGATATATATATGACTATCACATATAGTAATTTTTTACGGAACCAGAAGCAGTGTTGTCACCTGCCTGCTATACTTAATCTAACTGGCAACTATATCTATGGTATTTTAACCTTTGTTAAATAAATAGTAGAAAGTGTTTTTTGATAAACAACTTTTGTCAGCAAGGAAAGGAAATAGTGTATTTTAATTGTAGGTTTTACATTTAGGCTTAAATGGTTATGTGCAGAAAAGGCAAAGGTGGGAGGGATGGGATTCTAAGAGTACGGATGGCTGTAAGCGACATGGGTACAGACACAGACATAGCTAATAAAATTTGAATGATGTGAGAAGGTAGGAATTTCCGCAGGTTCACAATCCAGACTAAATACCAGCACACACTTTAGCTCTCGTGACCACCGAGAATCCTGCCAGTGATTTAATGGTTATAGGAGTAAACCGTGATGAACCTTTCAAAAGTTAATATTAGTAAAACATTTAGGTAGGAATGGGCATTAGCATAGAGACAAGGTAGGGTTGAATATTCAAGCTCGTTTGTGTTCCTTATTTTGCCTATGTTCACATAGCCAGGATCAGAGCAGCTCCAACAGAATGTTAGACAAGAAAAACCCATTGAATACAGTAGGCAAAAGCATAAGGTTCGATAGTTGCAGAAGTATTTACACATATCAGTTTCTCCCTCATATTAAGAATATTGTTTTTTAAGGAATAAATAACCTACAACGGTACAACACTGTTTTTATTTTTACGTTTCCATTAATGTGAATACATGTGTGGTATGGAATAATGTAAAACACAAATATTTTCCACAGGGTGGTAATGGTAGCAGTGTGGCTATGAACCACAGTGCAATGGATCACACTGCAATGGACCACAGCTCCATGGATCATGCCACAATGGACCATAGCTCCATGGATCCTGCTGCAATGGGTCATGCTGGTATGGATCACGGCTCCATGGATCATGCTGCAATGGGTCATACTGGTATGGATCACGGCTCCATGGATCATGTGGGAATGGACCATAGTGCAATGGGTCACAGCATGGTGTGTGAATTTCATACTTTTGCTCATAAAATTATATGGTCATATTTATTTCTGTTTGTAGTTGGCAAGTCATTAGATCATCTAAATGTGTTAATATTATTATAGTATTTCTGTAAAATGGGGTAATTATGAACAGTGGGGTGAAGAGAAACAAAACTTCTAAACAAAAGTTTGAAGTCATCTGACTGAAAGACAAACCAATAAGATCTGAGAGTATTAATTTTTCTAGAATAAATATTCTCTGGTTTGTCTTCGTCAGATGCCTTCAAACTATTTATGAAGTTTTTTTCCATGCCACTGTTAATCGCCCCATTTTACAATATTGATGTTCTGTAGAAATGTAGCTTGTTGCCAAACAAGCAGTTTTTAATGATATCTGTTAAAATGTGCAAGACCATGTCTTCTATATTATCACAGTAGACAAAACTGTATGTAGCACTCTATGGGTTTTACTTAATTTCTTGGGGATTTATCAACTTGCATGCTTTTCTATTAGTGTCCATTTGCTTCATCTGTTCAGATACTTGGATGAAATAACATAGGTCTTTAATGATAGTTAGGTATTGGGTTTTGGGATCATGACTGTGGCACAAGAAAAAAATTTTTCAGCTGAAATCATTAAATCCTGAAACTATACAGCGCTATTAGTGTAACGTTCGGGCAGTTTACACTGCCGATGTTACATTGCCACGTCTAGCTCAAGGTAGAAACACGAGACTCAGTACAATGTGATGCCGATTAATTAAAAAATGAGTTCAAGTTCCACATTATTTTGTTATATATGTTTATTTAACTATTGAAGTTTCACAGTTCAAATACGAATGTCCGGTATACAGAGTACAAACCTCTCACAGAAAAATATACCAGTGCAGACCAGCGCCACAGTCGTTTACAGATTATTAATGTCTCAAAACTTGCATCGAAATAAATATAAAATGCNCCAGTGCAGACCAGCGCCACAGTCGTTTACAGATTATTAATGTCTCAAAACTTGCATCGAAATAAATATAAAATGCGTCAACCTCCCACACCGGCAGAGAAATAAAATAAAGTCTAGTGGCCGATGTGGGGGTTATCGTCACATCCGTCGTGTCCTAGGCTAGCATTGTATGATGCTTCTGACGACTGCACTGACCTGCCCTCACGGGCGACTGCTTGAAGTAACTGCTCGACCTGCCCTCACGGGCGACTTGAAGTGGCTGCTACTGAAGAAAACTCTCTAACGGCCCTCACCGCCGACTGACTCTGAAGCACTGCTTGAAGGGCAACAGACAGACACGTCTTTTGTCCTGCCTCTCGCCCCCCCTCTCCTGAGATAAGGGCCTGGCCACGCACGCTCTCCCTCGTTATCGACACTGCTCCGCACGAACTAATACTGCGCCGTCAACATAAACGGACTTCTCGTACAACAAAACTGCGCCGGAGGAACTAAAACTTGTCGACGTCGCCTCAAAGTATCTAATTAATGCTGACGCTTAACAAAACTCCAAAGTTCGAAACTAAAACTGTAACCGTCGTCTGCTCGATAAACAAACTATCACGGGAAACGAGCCACCACGGCTTTAAACTTCAAAACCGATAAAAATATTACGAAGCTTGGCAAAGCTTAAAAAAAAAAAATACGAACGAAATTTAAACACGTGTCCCAAAACTTAATAATATTGCATCATTACATTAGACAGGAACAAACTACTTGTTATATCACATTTTGGGGTGTAACATGTAAACATTCTGAATTAAAATCCTTTAATGGCTCTGTATGTGCTATGCAAGTAAAGTAGATTTATGTGATTGACTGTTCATGTCAAGTTTAATACAGAGGCTTTAAAAATAACAATAAGGCTATGAAAAATGATAATATGACTATGAAAATGACAATATGATAATGAACTTTTTCTGTGTGTTTTTAGTCGATGGCATTTCATTTTGGCTACACCGAGACTGTCCTGTTTCACAGTTGGAAGATCAGCGGTGTGGGTGGGTTAATAGGGTCAATGATTGGAATATTCATCATGAGTGCCTTATATGAAGGCCTTAAATATTACAGGTATAGTTACATTGCTTCTGAATTTTAGTAATATGATTATTTCTATAAAAGTTACTAAGAATTTTATTTGTTACACATTACCCTTGAATGGAATGGTATGTACATCAATAATAGCATTTTGAATTGCATTTTAATCAGTCCATAACAGGATGAACTTATGGGAAATCTCAATGCAGATCAATAATAGAATTTTGTTATAAAAGATTCCAGGAGGGAGGAAAAAAAAGGCGGGGGGGGGGATGTTTATGCAGTTGAACTGTTGCTAAAAATTTATCTTTTCTTATGTTATTAATGCTAAAAATGTTAACTGCAAAGGAACCATGAAAACTAAAATTTTTGTCCAAATGGCCAAAGCTTAGTAAGCATTTTAATGTTTTCCAAGACTGGACCTGCTCTTTAATCTTAAATTGCAATGTTTTATGTAAAGTGAATATGTAGGCTTTTAAGGATATGCAACTGGTAAAGCTACAAATCAGTTGTGCAGATAAACAATTCTGTAAGGTAACCAAATCAGGAACATATTTTTAGCAATAATGTCATCTGTCGCACAGTAATTTCTTGTGATCTGGTTTTGCCCACATATGTTCGGTGATAACATACGTATTATCACATATGTTTTTCAAGACATTTGGCTGAGTGATTTTATGCTTTGGTTGCAACTGCAAGATAATACATAATTTTATTTTTAGTATGAGAATATGCACAGAGGTGACAAAAGTCATGGGATAGCACTATGCAAATATACAGATGTCAGTAGTATCGCGTACAAAATGTATAAATGGGCAGTACATTGGTTGGGCTTTCATTTGTAGTCAAGTGATTCATGTGAAAAGGTTTCTGACGTGATTATGGCCGCACGACTGGAATTAACAGACTTTGAACGCGGAATGGTAGTTGGAGCTAGACGCATGGGACATTCCATTTCGGAAAGGGTAAGGGAATTCAACATTCCGAGATCCACAGTGTCAAGAGTGTGCCGAGAATACCTAATTTCAGGCATAACCTCCCACCATGGACAACGCAGGGGCCGACCGCCTGCACTTAATGACCGAGACCAACGATGTGTGCGCAATATGGTCAGTGTTAACAGACAAGCAACACTGCATGAAATAACCGCAGGAATCAATGTGGGACATATGACAAACGTGTCAGTTAGGACAGCGCGGCAAACTTTGGCTGTACTGGGCTATGCCAGCAGAAGACCGACTCGAGTGCCTTTACTAACAGCACGACATCGCCTGCAGCGCCTCTCCTGGGCTCGTGACCATATCGGTTGGACCCTAGACGACTGGAAAACCGTGGCTTGGTCAGATGAGTCCCGATTTCAGTTGGTAAGAGCTGATGGTAGGGTTCGAGTGTGGCGCAGACCCCACGAATCCATGGACCCAAGTTGTCAACAAGGAACTCTGCAAGCTGGTGGTGGCTCCATAATGGTGTGGGCTGTTTTTACATGGAATGGACTGGGTCCTCTGGTCCAACTTAACCGATCATTGACTGGAAAGGGTTATGTTCAGCTACTTGGAGACCACTTGCAGCCATTCATGGCTTCATGTATCCAAACAACTATGGAATTTTTATGGATGACAATGCTCCATGTCACCAGGCCACAACTGTTCGCGATCGGTTTGAAGAACATTCTGGACAATTCCAGCGAATGATTTGGCCACCAATATTGCCCGACATGAATCCCATCAAACATTTATGGGACATAATCAAGAAGTCAGTTCGTGCATAAACTCCTGCACCGGCAATACTTTCGCAATTATGGACATCTATAGAGGCAGCATGGCTCAATATTTCTGCCGGGGACTTCCAATGACTTGTTAAGTCCATGCTACGTTGAGTTGCTGCACTTCGCCGGGCAAAAGGAGGTCTGACACGATTTTAGGAGGTATCCCATAAGTTTTGTCGCCTCAGTGTATTAATTGATTTGTGTTGAGTTTATATGGATTTAATTTACACAGTATGTATGTTTGTATGTATGTATGTATGTATGTTTGTAATACATTATATATATATATATAAACACATACATACACTAATATAGTTGTTAGCTCTTTTTAACCCAGTCCTCTACCCATTCCCTTGGGTAGTTTTGATTACTGGAAGGTTGGCTGCTGTAGCGATCCTTACCATCGGAGAATATCTCCTCAGAGTCGTCTATCAGGATCAGTGAGTGTCTAGGCCAGTTCCTCTGGAGTAGACACAGTTTGTAGATAGGAAGGTTGGGTTAGAGCAGCCCTAGGATACTCCAATGCCAAATCCAGGTGTGTGTAATCGTCATCCACGAGTAACAATCGAAGGAACCAAGCTTGCGCCCTCGGTTGGATGAGCAGCCATCTTATTTGCACACACTGTTGCTGTTCTTGGACATAGTTCGCCTCCAGTCATTGGCATCAGGGTCCGATTAGGGTCCGCCTCTCTGGTGTCATGCTGGGCGCTTGCCTGTCGCTGCACCTGGTAGACTTGCCAGGAAGATAGGGGCCACAATGCTACAAATAACTAGTACTGTGTATGAGGTGAAGCCAGTCAGTTTATTGAGATGAAAGCCCTAGCCACCACAACCATGGTACACTAAACCTCACCCTTTAACCTGGGGAACTCCTGCCTTGGCTAAGCCAACATTGAGTAGAAAACAGTATCGTAACATCTCTACAGTCGCAGTTGGCTTAACCAACTCAGAGTTATCCTCTACACACACCCCCTTGTGCTGCTTCCCCAAGGTCCTGGGGTTACTGTGGCTTGGGGCAGAAACTGCACTGGTTGAATCGAGGTGACAGTCTCCCTTGTCCTGGCACGCAGCACCACTTATATAGGCAGCTTGTGGGAATGTTACCAGGGTAATGGCGCAATTGATCCCATGCCATTCAGATTTTAATTGTAATCATAGTTGGATGGCAACTATTTTGTCTCTCATCTGCCGATGCCACCTTGGTGTAGTCACTTTCCTGGGGCAGTAACAGAGGAGTCACATCTGCTTCCAGGGTCGGCCATGCTCACCATGACTCCTCGGCACTAAGGCGCAAAGTGCAAGGGGTAAGTGGATGTTGACCACTTACTATCCATATTCAATATGTAGGCATGTGCGAAGGTCTTTTTTTAAATGCGAAGCCAAGTTGAAGCAAAGCTTACATCGTGCGAAGGAATTTCAAAGAAAATCAAAGTCGAAGGATTAAAAAATATATATATTAATTTATAGTGGCCTACAGTTTTCAATTTTATTCAACTCATTTGTACTGATACTGCTAAAAAAAAATGTATGCCTATTAGACACTGAGGAATGGAATAAAACATATTCTAAATCTTGTACTACTGAAAACTGAAATATTAAAATATCAAAATTTGCAAGAAAGTAATCATTATGTATTTAGATACCTACCAATTTTATAAAAACTACCATACTCCATATATCCAGTCCCATTTGGTGCCGCCGAACTCCCGCGCGTGATAAATACGTTAACTGCTATGACATTGCCGAACAAAAATTCTGGATAACAGGATAACAGCCCTCAACGACAATCCGAAAAAAAATAAAATAAAATACATGCATACAAAATCCATTAAAAATATATATGAAAAACTATTTATGCTGGCTGGCTTTTATAACCAATTTAGAAAGAAAGTTTCTAGGAAACCTGTAAAATAAACGTGGATAAGGGAACAATGTATCGAGGTTCCTCCACATTTTTCTGTTGTGTTCACAATTATTTATTACTGTTACTTTTTTTTGGTGGTAATGTGGCCAACAGCAAAGCCCACTGCCAAAACCGAAAAATAGGAGCAAAGACAAATACGCTGTAATAACCACCGGAAAAACGAACAAGGAACAAAACCAGACGGGAGCACAAATACTATTCTTCTGGGTCGAGGTCCATCAACCATGGAGGGAAAGAAAGGCCATGGAACAAGGGATAGCAAGGTAGGAGAGAGTCGGTCACCTTGGACAACTAACAGGACACCAAACTCCCAAAATCAGATAATATGATCATGCTCAAGTAAAAACCGAGCGAGAACGTCACAAACTACCTGAGGGTTATGAAAAAGTACCGAAGGGTAAGAGACAGGAGACCTCACACGAAACCATTGAAGGGTGGCCTACAATGAACTTCTATCGCCACCAGTGGAAAACGAATCAAGAGATGGGTCAAATCTGTACTAGGGGCGCCGCAGGGGGAATTAGGGACTATATGAAGTTTATACAAATGAGACTGGGATGCATTATGACCTGCAAGGAGACAAAAAGAAGTGACTGCTAAATTACGGAAACCACAATTATGATATCCTTGCAGAGAATATCTATGAAATAAACGAGTATATAAAGTATTAAAAATTTAAGTATAATTTTCCCATGTCTGCTTCAGACAACGTAAAATTTCCCCGTTTAATATGGGATATAAAACCGAAAAGAAAATTTGCGTAAGGCTGTTTACATGTTTTGCTACTGTTCACAGTCAAGTAATAGGCTTAAAACAAAATGGTGTATTTTTTAAATATATGCATGGGTTTTGTAATACACAAGGTTATTGTTACTTGAAAAATATCTACTCTCAAAACAGAGTTATTTTCAAAAATCAAAATGTAGACTAATTGATGATTTAACCTTAACTTGGATTGGTATAAAATATTTGTGTATGAACAGGAAAATTCAAAATAAATGCATGTCATAGAATAAATTTTTAACATGTAAATGTAATAAATGAAAAAGTGAATATAATAGAACATTTTTTATAATGAATATGAAGGGAACACTTTGTTTGTTCAAACTATATTGGGGTAACTTCATGTGTAACACGTCTTAAAATAATATAAAAAACTGATATATTAAATTTACATATGCAAAGTACTTTATATAATAAATCTTTAATGAAATATAATAAACATGATATAATAATATTTCTTAATAACCCGTGGGAAAACAATTTAACTTAAAAACACAATAAATTTTTTAAAAATATAAACTTAAGACAAACTGAACCTGTATGGATAGTTTTTTAAGGAAACAAAATAAAAAAACTGATGATGCATCTTGACGAGCAATGCCTACAGACTTGATCATCATCCACACTTAAATGTCTGGTTTGTGGGTGTGGCTGGGTGCAAACCATCACGAAAATAATAGCATAAAGACAAAATAGTGATGCCAAAATTAGAAAGGCAAAGAAACATTAATTATTGAGACAGAAAATCCACATTGTATTTGTGTTATGTTATGGTCCATCACCCTCCTAAGCTGCCTGTCCCTTTGATCACCCCAACACTGACTGTTTAAGGGCACCCCATCTTTGAGGAGGTGGGCACTCAGAGCTTGTTCCTTGTTCCCATAAGAAAAAAAGAGACAGAGGGAGAAAGAAAGAGACAAAGGAAAGGGATGGGCTGTAAAAACATTCCCTCCCTCCTTTTTTTCCCCCTTTCAGGCAGACCCTCATCAATGTCAAGCAGGTAGATTGTTATATCAGCATGTGGAGCTTGGGACAAAAACTACAAACTTAGTTTTAAAAACAGTGAAAGTTTAGCACATTTTCTATTGAGGCTTTCCTGCTTCCTTATGCTGGAATACTTTCAAAGTTCACAAAGACCCCAGGAAGGGGAAACACAAATGTTCAACTTTTCACTCCAAGATTTTTTAATTCGAAGATGAAGTCCAAGGTACAGAAGTCTTTGATTCTACTTCGAAAATGCGAAGCTTCGCACACCCCTATCAATATGGGCCGAGCCCATTTCATATCAATACACACACCACACCAACCTATCAAGTGGGGTAAATATTTATGTTGCTTTTTTTACTTTCACACTTATTAGTGCTGCCAATAGATACAGTTTATGCAGTACTAGCAAAGTTGTTGCAGTGAAATTAGGTCAAAGTAACAATAAACTGATCAGCAAGAAAGAGTTTGATAGCAAAGTGAGCAGGGAGGGGACTTAATCCTAACATTACATGTTGAATAGGTCTTTTTTGTTGCAATCGCATACTGAAAGTTTTGCTAATAGACATGATTTCTGATTATAAATTTTGTACATATTAATTTTGTATTGCATTTTATAGTGTTACCCAATTACATTTATGTTCAGTTAAGTTTATTTGTTGTCCATCTTAGCAGCCACTTGTATAGCATAAAAATTAAATATTAAAAGACAAACATGCCTTGTATATTTAATGGCTTAAAAAATTATTTTATTTGTAATAAAATGTATGGCTTTATAGAAGGAACCGTACTTGCTTCATAATGCCATGGGAACAGAGTTTATCCAGTGATATGTGTATGGTGTCTGTGCTCTTTCCAGTCTATGTGGCCACTATGTCACTCGCAACACACGCCGCGATTTGTACTCGCGAATTGCCAGCTCACCAGTCTGGCCAAAACCTTAGATCTGGTGGGCAGAACATTTTTCAGATAGATTTTCTCATGTGATGAATGTCCTAAACACTGCCTTAGTTTGTTTTTTTGTTTTTTGTTATTCCTCTACTGCCCTGCTGTAACTTAATACAGTCATCGCGTAATGACGGGTCTGTACCTCTCGTAGGTAGCCAGTTCTCTTGGTGCCAGCATATTCCCATCTCTTTCACGTTGACTCTGCTTAGGGGTGTAGCAAAGGTGCGATTCTTGCCCCCCTTCATTCAGCAAAGATGATATATAATTAAATAATGAAGATATAGAGGAAAGAAAAATATTTAAAAATGAATCCAATAAATTAACTGTATAAATGAATTTATGTTCGTAAATTTCCTCCAGAGATTAAGTTTTGCTTCCCTCTGACTGAAATCCTGGCACCCATGATTGTGTTTAAGGCTGGAATGTGTAGATGTTTTTTGATGTTATCTTTCGAAGACTAATGTATAGAACTTGTTACTACATGATTATTGCAGAACCAGCAGAAAGATTCTTTATATTTTAAACAGTTATTCCTATATCAACATTATTGGAAATTTGAATAGCATTTAATTTAATTCAGCTTTCAACATGTAGTTTAATTTGTATATTATTTGAAGAATAATACATTTCTGCATATGTATTGTATTCAGTCATCATTAGACTTTTCCTTGTTTAAAAAAAAAATTAACTGGGCGGCAAAACTTTGTACGTGTATTTTTAATACTTTACTAATAAAAAATCACCTCTGGGAATTGTGTTGTGACTTCTGGCTTGGAAGTAGTTGGTCTTTTTTTGCTATGCAATTAAATTAAATTTTAAGTGTAAATTGTTAAAAACAGTTCTTTTTGTCATCACTAATGCAACAGGAAGTGAGTAAAACCTGAAATAAAACTTAGTCATTGCTAATATTTTAGTTTTCTAACAAAAATACTCGTGGGGAATGGAAACATTGATCTATTGGAGTAAATGTTACAGTACTATGTTCTAAAAATGTATTCTTTAGTCCATGGAATTTGTGCTGTGCAGAAACTCATGTTAGCACCATTCAAGGAGTTAGTTTGCCAGCTATGCAGCTGTAAAATGTTTGGATAAACATTTATCCAAAGGTTAGTGGTTGTTAAAACAAAATAGTTTGAAACATAGGTATTCCGATAATTAGATGTTGCAACAGTTACTTGTTTAGTGCCATGAAATATAATCGCCTATGTAAGTGTAAGCCCTTATTTTAAAATGAAAGTTGGCTTTAACTAAGTAGTTTTGATATATATATAAAACTAAAACTGAATAAGTTTATAGAACATCAAACTGTCAAGCCTGATCACAACTATGATCATGTTGTCAGAGTAAATTTTTCATGATGCTGTATCTAAAATGTGTTGATTTATAGTTAAGTTCATGATTTAAACACATTAAAATACAGTTCAAGAAAGCTGTACTTGAATTCATTAATAATGATTCTCAATATGGGTGTGGGTGTGTGCGTACATGCATGTACATATACACAGCATGTGAAAAAAAAGCATATCTAGGGCAAAATTCAACACACGTCATCATTCAGAAGGAACTGTATGTTAGTGAACTTCATAAAAGACCTCATCTTTTAAATCCCTTCCATGTACATGTTTATTTTCAAAAAATTCTTCAAAAAGTGAGTAGGCTTCATTATAGCTGAACAAACCAAACTTATTGTAAGACTAAGGTTGTGGATGAAGAATGGTATTTTCTATCTAACAACCATTTGGTTTTAAAAAGTTAATGCATGTTTGCTCATCAGCTCCCCTATTCGAGTTCATATAACCAGCGCATAGACTCCTTAGTATGAGATAGGCCATGAGTTACCAGCCACCTTATGAAGGGGTGACGTGGAAAATTGTGCAAATGTGCTATCGCAAGGAACTATGTAATGCTTCATGTCTGCTGTTGCTACCTGAAAAAGGCTGATTTTCCAACTTCACGTTCGGTCCCCCTTCTTCTGTTATGCCTTCCATGCTGTTTAAACATAAGGGAGATAATCAAATGAGCAGACTAGAATGTCATACAACCACTATCTTAGAACTCTCTGACAGGTATGTGAGTTAATTGACAGGGTGCTGTTATAGTGAGATGTAAGATCACAGATACACCACCAATAGTGTCCGTCAAAGAGAGTATTGGTTAGTCCCACTGAGACACAAATTACACACCTGGGGCGTGACCATGGGCAGCATCTCGCAGCCACACAAGTTTCCACAGACGGTTGAAATGAGGCAGGGTCCTGATAGCTAGCTAAAACAATAAGTTTGGAGTCTGTTGTAGACATAGCCCTGTTTAAGAGACTTACCCTAGGCTGCCAGGGGCCATGGTGGCTGAGCAGTTAGACTGCTCGCCTCCCACCAAGGCGAACCGGGTTCAATCCCCAGCCGGTTCACTCCGGTTTCTTGCAAGTGGGAATCATGCCGGACAATGCTGCTGGTTGGTGGGTTTTCTCTGGGATCTCCCATTTCCCCCGCCCTTTCATTCCGTTGCAGCTCCATACTCGCCTTACTGCACCCTCATTGGCTCTCAAGACGTCGCTGTTAAGAGCTGCCCAAATCTCTTCACTCACCCTAGGCTGTCCTAGACTTCGCCTTACAACCAAGATAGGTTAAAAGCAAAGGCATAAACGAGGTCTTAAATTTTGGAATAACAACTTAGCATCTTTTGTCCTAGAGAAGAAGAAAGCATTTCTACAATAACTTAGCTCCCAGATGACAGACCATATGCTATACAAAGCAAGCTTCAGCAGTAGTGAAGAGAGGTACGCAAAATTAAAAGGAAAGGTTGGGGAAATTTGAAAATGACCTATGTGGTAGGCTGTTCAAAACCTTTAAAAATATTAACTACTGAATAGATATGAATAGCATAATTCGTTGCTCAACCCAGGGGAATGGTTTGAATGCTATAAACAACTGTGGTCATCAGGAAATAGAAATGCTAACTACTTAGTTCCATATTTTATTTTATTTATTTGCCAATTTAGATTCAAAAACTAACAGAAGCATTGAAGGCCCATACAAATAGGGGAAGTCCTAAGATTTGATGGTATGAATAATGATCTTCTTTAAACATGTATCACAAAGCTTCCCACAACAATATATGAATTTTTTGGATTTTTGATTGAAATATGGACACATCCCAGAGGAATGGAAACTTTCTATGTTGTCACAGTTTTTATGAAAGGAGACAGTAATCTGGTGAAATAACACAAGGGACTAGGCAGGGGTATCTGTTCGTGAACTGACTGCTGCAAAATATTATGATCTCAAAGTCTCAACCAATAAGAAGGAATTCTGTGTTTAAAAGGGAACTGATCTTATCAGAGAAGAGATTGTGGTTAATGACACACAATAATGGAACATGTTGCCTCTTTCAGTAATTTGGGATGTTTGATCTCTCAAATTGGATAAATATAAGTATGCAGAATATAAACTAAACATATTCCAGAAGCTTGCTGGAACTATAAAAAGGACCTTAAGGGGAATTCCTAGTAATGAAAATTTAGACTCCTCACGGTTACATCTTGTTATAAGGAAGCATTGTGATAGGCTCTCTCAAGACTGCGATATGAATTCCCAGGAAGTCGAATTTCTTGCATATTCGATCTGTCACAGTAAGATATTATTACATGTAATATAAGCCAATGGGTTCAACTACAGATGCCACATTGTACTTTTCTCCTTTCCATTAAGGAAACTGCACAGGAAAGCCCTAAAAATGCCATTTTTAACCATTTTAATCTTCACCCTCCCTCTTAAGTATATTTAATTGGATAAAAGTAAAAAGTGTTGGCTGAAGATAACTTTTACTTCCTAGGAAAAAGTTGTACTCCCAGGACATTTATTTACTGAGCTACATGTATATGTGCAAACACTGATTTTAGAGAATAGAATAGTATTTTGCTAGGGATTCCCCTTAATGTGGAAGGTTCAACCAGGTACTATATTAAAATTTTATAAAACCATGTAATTCCAATACCAACATATGGGTCATATCTTTAAGATAAGAACAATGAATTGAGATGGCAGAAATACAATTGCATCAGCTTTTATTAGTGTGTACTCTCCTTGACAGTATTTTAAGACATCTGCCAGATGCTGCATATTCAAAACATAGCTGATAGTTTAACCAGTTACAGATTGGGTTGGTGTAACCATTTATCTTGATAGGACAAGACCTGCAATCTATCAATTTTTCAATAGAGACTAGAAGGGAAACAAAGCAGAGGAATATCCCTGAAAAGCTAGAAAGACCAAATAAACATGGAAAAGTGAAGTGTGTTATGAAACTGTTAAGTTTTTTGAAGGAACTTGATTATTTTGTGAAAATTGAAACTTTTCCTCAGCTGTATCTTGTTCCTGTCATCTTTGCTGTAACAATTTTTTAAGGCATAATTATTTGCCACTGACATAACAAAAATTAGGTTAATACTTTTTTTAGTTGGTCTAAAAGTTTTGTACAACATCATAATACTGTAATTACTTTTTTTCGAGGTGGCAGCTTGAGCACGTGTATATAACTATGCATCAAAAGTGTTTTGCTTTCAAATTAATTTTTTAAAATTGACTGATAATGTAGTTTAATTTTTTAAAAATATATTGCACTATTTTATTAATTTGTTATTTTTATAAATGTTTTATTTTGTATGAAATACATTTTATTTTCATTATTTTAGTTTCTAGTTATTATTGTTTAATAAAAATATTTTTATTGTGTTTTCTTCAGGGAGTACCTGTTCTGGAAATCCTACAATGCCTTACAGTACCAAGCGGTTTCATCACCAAGTGACAAAGGTGCAATATCAGATGATGGCAGAACAGTGCAGTAAGTATTTGATAGACACTTTTCTTGTGGCAGTGGGAACCAGTATTGTTGCAAAATATGTCCATCCTCCTTGTTTTCATTTTATGCATATTCATGTCTGTCTTTCTGTTTTAAAATCCCAGGGGACGTGTTTTATTGCAGCTAGCATATTCTTGTTAACTTTTGCCAAAAGGAAGACTTCCGCAACATTTTAACAGCAGACAATATTGAAGAATACTACTATACACACAGTTTTTTTGTTTGAACAGATTTTTCCCACTACAAATTTCTTTAGCATTAGATATTGAGTTACATTGAAATATACAAATTCATGATGAAAGAAATTTCTTGAGAAAAATACATCACTCTGGCAAAATATTTTTTTCATAAACATGATAAAAACTTTTATCTATCATTGCACTTTCTTGGCTTTTTATATTAACTTCTAAATTGACATCTGAAAACCAGGGCACTAATTTTAATGTGTTTAGTGTTGACCTGTGGCACAAGTCCTCTTACTGTGTGTCTCTGGTAGCAGGCTTGAACTTGGACATCTTGTGAGATATTAAAACACTTACCACCTACATACATCCTAAATGAGTTGGTGTGCCCTTGCACTAAGATCATTAAAATTGCCCCAGGAATCATTCAGAAAGTTTTGTTTTTACTTTTCAGATATTCAAGAGAAGGCGCTAAGCACTTGGGGAATTTATAGGATGATATTTAAATATAATACTGATTATGATTCTGATAGTATGGTCCATACGGTATAAGAAGGCCACTTTCTGACAGTCAGTGAGTGGCAACTTAACGTTTACGAAACAAACAAAGTGCCATTTACAAAATCCTGTATCAGCTGATGCACGAACGAACAAAAGTTAAAATTACGTTGGCTATTCTGAGTGCACTGCCAATGCACATCACAAAAGCAGAAAATACGCGGGTAAGAAAGAGTTCTTACATTTATTAATGCATTTTATTTTACAA
>NQII01003575.1:124870-182385 GCA_002778355.1 Clitarchus hookeri
GTCGTGGTGGTGGTTGTTGTCATGGTGGTGGTGGTTGTTGTCGTGGTGGTGGTTGTTGTCATGGTGGTGGTGGTTGTTGTCGTGGTGGTGGTTGTTGTCATGGTGGTGGTGGTTGTTGTCGTGGTGGTGGTTGTTGTCATGGTGGTGGTGGTTGTTGTCGTGGTGGTGGTTGTTGTCATGGTGGTGGTGGTTGTTGTCGTGGTGGTGGTTGTTGTCATGGTGGTGGTGGTTGTTGTCGTGGTGGTGGTTGTTGTCATGGTGGTGGTGGTTGTCGTGGTGGTGGTGGTGTTTGTTGTCATTGTGGTGGTGGTTGTTGTCATGGTGATCGTGGTTGTTGTCATGGTGATCGTGGTTGTGGTCGTGGTTGTGATTGAACATATGTACTGGGAAGTAAAATCTGTAAATAAAATTACCTAGTTCCTGTTGAATTTATTTATTGCTTAGCATTTACAGACAGAAAGTTAATAACATGTACAAAAAATGCACTGCAACAAAACACAAATTGGAATAATTACTATAGCCCAGCTGTTGCAATATATTTACCCTAGGAGAGTGCATTAAAATGGTCCCAGCTAGCTAGAACAATGACATAGAATCCATTAAAGTGATCCCAGCTAGCTAGAAGAATTACATACAATCAACAGGAGTGAACCAAAAAAAAAAAATGATGCATGAAAATAAAAATATGTTGTGTTTGGCTACTCTCCTTAAAGACAGACACATGCAGCTTCATTTTTGTTGGATTACCTGTTCTGTTTTGCTGTTGTTCTGTCTTCATGTTTGTCGTTATCTTCTGTTTCAGAATATTGAGAAATGTGTTTTGTAACTGCACAGTTGTTGTTTTTTAATGTTGTAATGAGATTATTAAATAGTACAATTAAACTTATTCATGGAATCCAATACTCCAAATGAACCTGGACACGTATACTACCAATTTTGCAAACTCTGATCATGGCCCTGTTTTGCATCAAGTGCCAGTTCGACTTAGAACATGGACTTAACAGTCTTTGACCATTATTGGAGAATTCCAAGCTGTTGTAAAATATAACAACTTTACTTGCAATATTCCTGTTTTAGTCGTGGATGGCGTGGACAAAACATTCTTGGTCGTAATTGGTTTCAGGCCTTAGATATTTCCATTCAAGGTGTGTACTTTCTGTCTCCAGACACATCCTATGCTGGGATTTCTATTGAAGCCTTCTTACACACTATCATGAATCTTCCTGCAGTTTCAAGCCGTGGTACGGGCTGTTATAAAGGACCTCCTCTTTGCATAGATATAAACCCTGCTGTTGCTCCCGTGTATCAGCGATCTTGATTGGTTGCATTTGCCCTCACTACTAAGATGGAGGAAGCTATTGTGGTAAATGTGAAGAGAGGGGTATGGATTCATGTGAACCATGTCAGTATGGGCCTCTGCTATTGTCCCAGTATTGAAGCATAATGGACTTTGTGCTGATTACAAAGGCACGATGAACCATGCTTTATCTTCAGATACATACAAATCACCAACACTAGATCAGGTGCTGTCAGAGTTGACAGGTGGTTGCATCTATGGAACCATTAATTTGGAAGAGGCTTACATTCAGATTGCGGTGGATGGAGAGACTTCTCACGTGCTAACAGTGAACACTGTTCAAGGCCTGCAAAGTGTTACGCGGTGACCTTTTGGTACTAAGATTGCATCGTCTGCATTTCAAAGGATAAACTACGGATTGTTGGGAACAGTTAAAGGTGTTATCGCATACCAAGATAACATATATGTTAAAGGTACAATACCCTTGGTGATGCTGGATTCAAGGTTAATTCTGACAAATGCGTGTGGCAAGCTGCATCTCTTGAAATTCTAAGATTTAGTCTTGATGCTGAGGGTATCCACCCAACCACTGACAAAACTGCTGCAATTAAAAATGCTCTCAGTCATGTACAAAACAGGAACTTCAGTCCTTGTTGGGTTTGATCTCATTTTACAGCAGATTCTTCAAAGATAAGGCTACCATATTAGAGCTCTTACACAGCTTGTTAGACTCAAAATCTAAACGGCCTTGGACCATGAAGCACCAGGTGGCACTTCAGACAGTTAGACATGTTAACCAGTCATTACAATTCTGACTTACACCTGGTTCTTACTACTGATACTTCACCAGTGGGGGTTGGTACAGTGCTGGCACTCATCATACCAGGTGCTCAGCCTGGCAAAACAAGAGAGATACCAATTGCCTAAGCATTTCGAACACTGCCTGCCACAGAGCGAGCTCACTCACAACTAGACCAGTAAGGACTTGCTATCATATTTGCGGTTAAAAAAAGTTCATCCCTTACTTGGCCTTTCGTCGGTTTACAATCATTACTGATCACAAACCCTTGCTTGGCATATTTGCTCCGGACAGGCCAACACAACTACATTTATCTCCACAAATGTATCTCCAACTCATTCTGAGTTCTTTTGATTATGAGTTATGTCATAAACCTGGTACAGCTGTTGGTCATGCAGACTGTTTGAGTAGACTGCCTCAACCGTATTTCCGAAGCCTGCTGGTGTGCACGTCCTTGAAGTTAGAGATTTGCGCTTGCTGTCACCACGAGATATTACAAGGGTTACGGACATTGACGTGGTGCTTCGACAAGTCAAGATCTACATGCATCAAAGATGGCCAAGCACAGTACCCACTGAGTTACTTCCATTTTACTCCAAGAGAGCAGCTTTGTCATTGCACTCTGAATGCATCTTATGGCATGAGCGTGTAGCGATTCCATCAACATTGCAAGAGACAGTGTTAGACCATCTTATTACTCAACCTATCAAGGTGAAAACTACAGTAAGCCATTGCTCGGAGCATTGTTTGGTGGCCGAACATAGACAGTGATATTACGAATAAAGTGAAACTGTGCCAGGCCTGCCAAACAGTGGCTAACGCACCCCCAAGGTCAATTGTGTGTCCATGGCCTTGGGTTGAGAGAGCCTGGGAATGAGTGCATCTGCATTATGCAGGGCCCTTCCTTGGATACTATTTGCTCATTGTGATGGATACATATTCTAAGTGGCCAATTGTTAAAGTGGTGACGAGTTTGACAGCTACAGCCCTCATTATACACATACGTTACATCCTGTCAGATTTTGGTAAACCCTTGGTGATAGTGACTGATAATGGACGGCAGTTCACGCCGGGTCAGTTTAATGACTTCCTTTGCAGTAATGGTCTACGTCACCTGTATACCCCGCCCTGTCACCCTTCCTCAAATGGTTTGGCAGAGCATACAGTTAAAAAGTTGATGTTAATTCTCTGATCTAGATATCCATGTTCGTGTCGCTCGTACTTTATGGGCTATGCGCACACACCCATCCTCATCTACTGGCAAAACACCTGCCGAGGCAGTGGGTAGGATGTTTCGCACTATCTTACCTAGCTGCACCCTGCTCTCAAACCGTCTAAACCCACATCAGCGTTCTCTCCAAAGCTTCAAGTTGGAGAATTGATCTGGTTGATGAAGCATGGCGTGTGTAAGTCTCCTTGGCTACCAGGTGTGGTTTGTGGTCATTCCGGTGCTCGAGCTTACAACATCAAGCTTGACAGTGGTGCAATAGTCTAGAAAATTTCCGGTAATGACATGCGTCGCAAATTTGCTCCCAGAGCTTGTAGAACATGTTCCTGAACCATTTGTTTATGACAAGTCGCAAATGCCTGACAGTGAAGCTGACACTCCAGAATCTACTCGGCTACTTCACGGCACCATTGCTCAACACATGCCTTCTTCCCAACTGCCACAGGCTGCCCGTCAGGAGAACCCTTTGCCAATGATGCCTGCAAGTTCAACTTCATATCACCATCCTGTTTCTATGTCGGTGGTTGCTGCTGCTGCATGGCACCCAGCTCACGACAGGCCACTGCATCTACCCCTCATCAGGATGGTGACTCTGCATTGACATCGCGTACTGCCAGCTCACCACCAGGGTCTCCATTCAGCAGCTTCCCTGATATTCACCATCCAGAGGTGACTCCACCCCTTTCAGAGTCTCCATGAATGCGAGTGTGCTGTCACCAGCGTCTTAAGTGGCGTCCAGGTCCTACCATTACACAGTCTGGCTGGATGTCTCGACCCCCTCAGCAATTTGAATGATGTTTGACTTGTTCTTAATGACTCAGTGCATCAGTGCAGTGTTAAGACACGTGTCAATTTGGTTCTATTTTATTATTTTACTCAATGGCTAATGAGTTGATTGTCGGTGTTACATTTTCACAATATTGTCTTGTCCAATTTGAGTAGGGAGAGGTGTTATGGACTTGTGGTAATGACTTGCTTTACCCAATGTAATGTTGGCGACATTGCCAGGTCGCCAGTATCAGCCATGGCGGTGTTTGTATAATGTAAACCTTACCGTAAACATGTAATAAAGAAATGTATTCTATCTCCTTTAATAAAACTGTTCGATATGTTCAGTACACAAAAAACGATAATTATGTAAACTCTAAAAAAAGTAAAATCTTGACTCTGTGATTGGAAAATAAGACATTATTATCACCAGTGTGACTTTTTATACCAGTGGACTTGACATTACATTGTAATTCAAATTAACAAATATTTTTTACTAAGCATACAAATTAACATTAAATTTTCTCTCTCACACCAAAGGAAAAGAAGACAACTTCATATTAATAAGAAGTGTTTTGTAAACAACCACCACAAGCAATACATGCGGCAGCTGATTGGTCGAAATATCGCACACATATGACGCAACATGGTATGCGATGAAGAAACGTGAAACAGTACCAGAGTACCGGGCAGAAAATGCCCATGAACATGAACTGTAATATAAAGTTTACCGAACAGGCACCATCTCCAACTTGCATCTCGTTATTTTGTCAAAGAGCAAGTGTTAGCAACCACATCACAATAGCAGTAGAAGTAGGGTTTCTATGATCATACAACAAGAACTTATTGAAGAGAGGTTTATTCATGAGGTTTTACTATACTCAAAGAGAAAAACATTTGTGAAAACTTAAAGTTCTAAAGTATCATTTAAATATTTGAAAAGGAGTTTTTTTATGTGTTGATTAAAATGTTAATATTTTTTAACAGTCATCACTAGTTTTCTTTTTCCTTTGCATTATTTACATGATATTTTAATGTACCAGCAATACATACATCTTCAAAAATTATTATTAATTATTTTCCAGTTAAATGTAATTAAAATGACTGATTGGTATGATTAATTGTTTTGAATATTGGATTTTGGAAATGTTTTATGTGTAACTGCTGTAACAAAAAAATTTATTAACCTACACTAAACCCTCAATTTTATGACCCCTATTTTATGACAACATTCGCAGGAGCTATCAAGAAATTCGCAAAATAAAAAAAATAAAAATGTTTTCGATAATGCAAGAAGTCAAAATCATAATTCATAAAAGTATATTTTTGTTAGCACACAGTAATAAAATATTTAAGTTGCATCACTGCCATCAATTGGTAGGCCATAATCTATATAAAAAAAAAAAGAGGCAAAAGTCCATTAAAACCTTTGCAAGGCCGTGCAGTTAGGTCTCTCATCAGTGAGTAGCTGTACTCTATGCTGTGTGCATAGCAACAGTGTTAACTACCCCCGATTTTACAAATATGGAATTTATGAGGGTAGCTATTTTGAGGTCATTATTGTGAACTTCAAAAAATTACAAAATTGAAAAAGAAAGTTGAAAAAGAATGGGTTAAAAATGCAAGAATTCGTTATTGAGTTCTATGTTACCTAGCGATAAAATATAGGTGTTGTAATTCTGCCCCTGATTGGTACGCCACAGTAAGAAAAACTGAAACCAACTTCGTGAAAATTAGTTAAAATCTGCAGTTTGGAGTGAGTATTGTTGTAAAATGGAACTTGCGCAGATAAAAGAGGCTAGGTAATACGCTGCTCATCTCTCCATAGACTCCTTGATCCCCACCCGGTTGGTCATGAGCGGGAGAGAGTGGGGATGCCATGCTGGTCGCTAGACAGCCATTTCCCACTTGCCAACCATGTAAGGGGAGGAAACTAGGTTACCCGAGGACAGCCAAGTTTTATTTCTCCAAGCCTCGCATGCACATTTGCTTCTTGCTTAGCAGTCCACACTTTATGGATGCATGTGCCAGTAATTGTGCAAACAAGACTTTTATTTTAATTAGCAAATGTCTATCTTTTGAAGTGATTAATAAACATGGTCATTAAAGATCAGTTTCTTTATGATCTATAATTTCAAAAGTATCCTCTGTTTCTTCCCAACAACTTGGTGTTTGCAGTGAGATGCAGGTGCTGTGCGTTCGCACATTATTTGGTGACAAAGGGGTGTCACATATGCCCTTTCATGATATCGTTTTATTCAAAAGATGTTTGTGTAATGAAATACATTAATATTTTAATAACCGTGTTAGATTTTAACATTTTTGGCGACGAGGGGAGTTACCGGGTATCATTTTGTTCTGAAGATGTCTTGTCTATTAAAATTAATGTTTCATTCAAAAAACATGTTGGTTTTATGCCAGAGAAAATTAAACATGAACTTTAAGTGAGAAACACACCTTGAACATAATCTCTTGATTTCTCAGGAGTCAAATTTTATTAGTTTCGATTTTGCGGCAGTAGCAATATTCTCGGGAACAATAGAGAGTTGCAAAATCGAGGGTCTACTGTATTTGCTTCTGTAATTGTTGATGAGAGTGCTGAATGATGTGGTTAACAAACTATATTTTCTCTTGCAGTGTTGTAGGTGAAGTGCTTCATAAGCAACCGTAAGTTATCAGGCAAAGTATGCAACGCATGGTCATGCAATATTTATATTCCTTCTGTGTAATCTGTGTTGTGCACTTTTTGTTTTTAATTCATTTTGTACCACAAAACTCCTGCACATTGGGTCTGGTGAAAGTAACTTTGTGTAATTCACTTTCTTTCATCTGTTTTCAATTAAATATTTAGTTTTAACATTTTGGTTTTGTTATTCTCTTATGTGGTCATATTCCTCCATAATCACATTTCTGGCATGATCAATACAAACTTATGGAAATCTATGTTTAATTTCAATGTGGATCATGCTATTCCTTGCAATAGAAGCTTTCAAAACTTTGAGTCAACCACGCTTTATATTTAAAGTACCTTAGCAGTGGTCAGTTACTGCTGGTTAGGGTGCATTTGAGTCCAGCCATGACCACCAAGACTTCATGGCCTTACAGCCTCTTCTAGCCAAGCTAGTGACGCCACTTATAATGGGCAAACATAAGTGGCCAATATGCCTGGCAGCTTCCTTAGTGTAGACGTGTGGCGGATCACATTTTTAATGAAAACTTTGCCTGTGTAATAATACACCACAGTTTTGATTTTAACGTGTGTGTTCCTTGGTGTCTTGGAAATTACTCTGATTGGATAAAAAAAGTGCACATCGTTAAGTTTCCTGACAAAGATGAAAGAGTAAATGCTTGTGTGAACACTATTTTGCAAGATAACTTCGTGTCCACTAAGTTTTTACGTGTGAGTAGACGTTCATCTATCAACTTTATAGACTTTCAGTAGAAAAAGTAACACTGAAGAAACATTATTATTGCAGTTAATGTTTGAGTGTGCAGTAAACTCTCGATTCTAAGACCTTTAAAGTTCCCCAGGGAAAGGGTTGTTATTATTATTGGAAAAACCTTTTCAATTAAATTTTTTATGGTTCCCCAACAAAATTTTGTTATTTCGAGAGGGTCACTATTCCAGGGGTCTTAGAAATGAGAGTTGACTGTACTAGCATGAGCAATAGCAAACAGTATCTTTTGACCTATACAGAAAATTAATTGTGTCATGCACTCCACATAACTTTGATTTTAGCAGTATTTTGTGTTTAAATAAAATTTATTTCAGTGGTATTAAACAAATTTACCTGTAGTATTTGAACTTCTTCATTAGTTAGTTTATACAAATTATTTCAAACAACATAGTTGTTTAAAGAAATATAATACACAGTAAGAATCACTTCAAAGACGTTATATTTACAATACCTTCCCCGTTTGTTAAACATTAATACATAGCATCATCGCTAAACAAAAACCAATAAAGAAATTGATTAGTTTTCATTTTTATACATCCAGTGAATGTATTTAGGTTATATTTCTGAACGTAATTTTTTTCTTGCTTGCAAATAGCAACAGAGTGAATACAAGAAAAATTAAGAAATGGCCTACAGTTAGTTTATATATTTAGAGAATGTATCGTTAAGTAATATTTTTGAACATTGTTCTTAACTTTCTTACAAATGGCAACAAATTGAAAGCAGTGAAAATTTTGTATTATTCAGTACTGCCCATTTTATTTTACCATATTTTTACATGCTTGCTTCCCTTGACTTCTCCCATGCGAGCGAGCGGAAGAGGACAGAGTAGTGATATGATAGTGGGGGGCGAGAAAAGAGGAATGATGAAAGGTCAGGTGAGAGGTTCAAGACGCATGTATCTTGTTACGAAAAGTGTGCCGCCACCATAAATCTTTTGTGGCTCGCGTACTCCTGACCTGCAGCTGATTGAATTTCCGTGTCTATCTGAAGGAATATTCTGGTAAATGACCTAGTTTCTCTTAATGTGACTCGGGGTGCGGCGAACCTTCTCAGTGGTAGTATTTAAGTGCAACGGGCCTTCGAGTCAGGAGTTTTATAAGCGTTGGGAATTTGGACGATTGAGCGGCCTTAAGAGCAACGAGTGGTGCCGGAAGTGACCAGCGGGAGGAAAATCTGCGACTGTGAGCATCAGTGCATTGAAGAGTGCGACTGGCAGGCTGGACTATTAGACTGGATGCGTGAGTGAAAGACATTTCAAATCATGACAACAGAAAAACTGAGACTTAGCATGTGTTGATGATGTGTGAGTTAATAGACTATAACCAGAAACATTGAGAAGGACTTTAGAGATGAGATAGACATTAAATACTGCGCTAATTGAAAAATAAAATGAGGAAAAGTGGAGATAGATGGATTAATGCTGTAAATAATAAATAAATTAAAATCACATTTAGTTATTTTATTTAGACCTCCATCCCTCACCTACTCAGGATTCGCCCCCAAGGCGTCTTGTGACAATATTGTAACATATTCCACAACATTGTCGCGTTAAAGATTGTATTGCCCATCACCAGTGATGTCACATAGAGGCTGTAAGGGCTTGTAGTCTCAGTGGTCACCGTCCAGCATCCTTATGTTGAATTATATAAAATGCTGTATACATAGTGTTATCCAGCTTCAAAAGTACAAAGGTATTGAGTATAGCCTGATATCATATAATAATGTCAATTTCATCGGTTTCTAACCATTATTGGTTGTAACCAAGGAGGAAATCTCTCTGGAGAACTTGAATGCTTTTTTTTTTATCAAGTATTAATTATTTATGGTTAGGAAAATGCATGTAATAAAAAATCATCATAACAAAAATGTTAGTATTATGAATATGTTAATTAATTAATTTTCTGATTTTGTTGTTATAATCCTAAAGGAATATATAGAGATCATAAAGATTTAGAATCAAGACATTAAATTGATAAAATTTTACAAAAAGAAACTAAAGAAATAATGTTAGATACAGAAACTCCAATTAGTGAGAAAATTGCTTCGCCATTTATTTCTGGAAGTATGTTTACTAAAAAAAAATTAGGTTAAAGAATAAAAATTTGTTAATATGAATGAAAGCTTTTCCTGAGATTAATAACTAGAGACCGAATTATATGCAACATAAAATGAAACACAAAATTTAATAGTTTTTATTTAATAAAATTGAATAAAAAATCTTTGTTGTTTTTGTAAACGTTTACAATCATGTACTGTTCTAAATGTTCAGTTGTAAAGTTGTACCTTCTATCACTTAAAATATTTTTATAAGTGGAAAAGGAATGTTCCACATCTACCAAGGTTACCGGGCAATACTTGAATTTAGGTGCTACATTAGCAGATATCGTCTCAGGCAAAAGTTCACCCGTGTCATTAATAAAACTATTAATTAGACACAAAGGTTCAAAGCTAGGGTGGTTGTTAACAATTTTACCAAACTTTTCGTTAAGTTTATGCGGGAATATTTCTGGCAATTCAGAGTTCATTTGGCGGATTTTACACATCATCTGAATGGATTCATTCAACGTCAAACCATGAGTTTCAAGCTTGTTAATACTCTTCGGTACGTGGGAAAAATGGGTGCTAGTCAGAGCATGTTCTTTCTAATAGAAGAGTCTTCAAATGCTTCCTTGCACTGACAAACTGCCATAGAATCTGCACTATCGAAGCTATTTACTACACCTTTAATGGCATCGAAATGTTGATTGTAAAACAGTACATCTTCAAGCCATGTTCCCCATCGGGTCACTACTGGCTCAGGTGGTAAAGGCACAGTAGGAAGTTTTTCTTTATAGGCTTTAATGCGAATGGGTGCCTTGTGCCTTGACTATCCCTATCAATATTTATACTAAAATAATTTTCACTCGCTGCAATATCTTAAGTTTCTTGTTTCTTTGACATAAATTTATAGAATTTTGATTATATTCAAAATGGAAAATTTCTTTACAATTTGGATGTCTATCTTGAATTGTGTATAATAGTTTTTAACATTTTTTCTTTGTGTTATAATATAATAATCATAATTAATTTCTTCACCAAATAATTTTAATAGTATAAAAATTGATCTTAGATTAAGATTTTGAATTTGTGGAACAATATTTCTTTTCATGTTGTTAATTCTTTAATTTTTTCCTCTAATCAAATTTTCATAAATTTGGTTTTCTCTTTGTAATCCACCGATTTCATAATTTTTTCCTTTTATTACTTTGAGAGCTCTATCTCTAGTTTCTCTTAAATTATTTATTTCATCATCTATCAATTTGTTTGTTTCTTTTAAATGATTATTTTCAATTTCTAAATGTGTAATTTTATTTTTAAGTTTGTATTCACCAGTTCTCTAATAGTTGGAAGAACTTCTTCAAAAACTCAATATTTTAATTCTTTAGCTATAGGAAGCATAGAAGAGAAAATAAGCTCATATAAACCTTGTTTCTGGTATATAAATTGCTTTGCCTTCATCATAATTAGGTTATGACCCATTTTGGATCAAAACTAAATCTGATAGATTTTTCTTATACAAGGTGATTCGTGACGATATGGCCAAACTGAAAGAGCTTATTACTTGGCTCAATAGGAGTAAAAATGGTATATCAACAATGTTTGTAATCACAATGATTTAGGATTTAGAGGAGGATGAACATTCAGAGAAAGTAACATAACATTGGCTATTAGGAAACTACAAACACGTATGTGGTAACAATGCTCCGTTTACTACATGAAATGGTAGATATAATCCATTCACGGTATCTTCAATACTTTTGAAAAGAACCTTTGAAAAATCACCCTAGGAGTTACATGTTCAATTGGTTATAAAAAAAATGGTATATGGAAGAAGGGTTTGTCTTGATTTTAGCACTGAAGCACTATATAAATTGGTTGTTTTAAGTTTTAAGTATATTTTTTCAATAAATTTTAATAATTTGTTAAAAGTTTGTAAGAATTAACAACGGATTTTGAAGGGACATGTTGGTTATAGCTGAAAAGAAATAGTTCGTTTGGGCACGTTTTTTTCAGAAGTATAACCACGCCATATTGGAGACGCTGAATTGTGGTTATAAAACTAACGTAACACATTCTTTCTACTTACAAGATAATTCTAGGTTAAGATGTAATTTTAGTATTAGCGTTGTTATTTCTGCAGTTTATCAAATAAACGTGCAAAATATAGAAAGGCATTTGAATATTTCCGTTACGTTATTCCCTTCGCAAAGAATGCAAAGGAATCGAATTTTGGTCGCCGCCAACTGATAATCGATTATTTTCGAAAGCTTTTTGTGGAGACCAAGAGATGGCAGCACATTAGCGTTGGTTCTTCAGTGCCAAATGTTAGCCGTGACTCGTCTTTCCGCCGCATAGTGTTGTTTTTATGTTGCAGTGAAGAATCTCGACAGTTCTTGATGGAACAGAGATGTACCTACACCGCAAGTTTCAAAATGAAAGTGATTATGTTCGCTGATGAGTTTGGAAATCGAGCCGCGGGCCGTGAATTCGTAGTAAATGAAACGTTAGTGCGGGGCTGGAGGAATTTTTCTCACTTATAAGTCGCACCCCGAGTTTTCAATAAATTTTTTTTTTAATAAAATGTGCCACTTATATGCGATAAAATACGGTACCATTTATCACAGTGAAATCTTTAACCTGAGTGCTACTTCCAAAAGTTTATTATGTAAAATTTAACTTTTTCCTTACAGCAAATATGTAAATAAATCTTAATACAATAAGTAAACTTTAATTAAATTATATAATTAACAGTTCCGATATATACTTCAATCTACCTTTTTGTATGTATTACAACATTTCGCTAAATTGATTAGCATTTTTTAGACATTTAGAGAATTTTATTAAAGTATATGACAGTTGAGATTACATGGCATTGTTTCTCTTCAAAAATAAATTTTGGTAGTTCCCACATGGACACTGTTAATAAAATATTTGACAGTTCCCACAAGGCACTGTTTGTTTACAAAATATTTGACAGTTCCCACATGGCACTGTTTACAAAACGTTTGACAGGTGTCACATGGCAATGTTTTGTTTACATACTGCGGAAGGATACATAATCGGCTCCCTGAAAGTAGATATTTAGCAGGGTTTCAGATGGTAATATGCTTGTTTGTACAAGAGATCAAACACACCAACTCCTGCGGACCATCATACACCATACATACTGTAAATTTTACCACATAGATATTACATTTTTTTACTCCTGTTGACCCTATTTATGAGCTCCTTCAAATTGGCCATATCTGTACGAATCACCGTGTACCTGCAAAGCTGTACGAAGGTTAGAATATTCCAATATTTTTGTAATATCTTTTCCACAAAACCAAGGATTAATTTTTTCATCTAAAATAAATATTATAGAGAAGAGAATTGTATTTCAGATCCAGAATATTATAGTTCATTTCATATAAGAAGGCCACATTCTGACAGTCAGTGAGTGGCAACTTAAATTATTGAAAACAAATAACGTGCCATTTACAAAATCCTGTATCAGCTGATGCACGAACGAACAAAAGTTAATATTACGTTGGCTATTCTGAGATCAGTGCCGAAGCACATCACACAAGCAGAAAATACGCAGATAAGTAAGAGTTCGTAGATTAATTAATACATTTTATTTTACGTGGTCATAGTACAGTTTTTAGTTTTAGAAACGAAACTTCATGATAAAATAGTTATGTATAGGTGTTCAAAATGAGATGCACAATAAAATGATACGTATCCAAATGTAACAAAAAAATCCAAAGTTTCCAAACTCTCAAACCAGGTGCTGCCATCTTGTGCGTTAAAGGTGCACCATCTATTGCGACATGCCCTTCCACGCCATCTATTATCAATATCCCGAACTACACCCAGAAACATATTATAGTTTTGTTGTTTAAAATAATGTATTTACGCGCATATACAAATAATTTTATTTCCCCGCGAGCTCTGTATAATTTTTAAAGTAACATATATTTCGTGTACCGCGTTTACGAACGACTCTACACACGTCCACCAAGCTCCGTTTACGAATGCAGCGCCACCAAAGCAGTTCACCAATTGCCACACGGAGCAGCACCTCCTGGACGCGCTGACTCGCCACATCAAAGCCTATTCTTGACACACCAGTTGATGGCGAATGGATACATAAACGAAAAGGCGAGGCGATTGTCAACTGTCAAGAATGTGGCCTTCTTATATGGTACACAGTATACCAAACAATTTCATTAAGAAATTTAAAAACAATTTACTTAATAAAATTATTAAATCATTAACTACATCTTTTATTTTATTAACAATTTCATTATATGCATTACATTTTATACCAATTCTGGAATCTCATCACTTATTAATCCTGGTTGTTTTCTTCTAAAATTACATTAATCTAAATGAACATAATATACTTTATCAAAAGAATTAAAAACAGCATTTCTTTTGCTGTTATCATTTATTCTAATAGAAGATGTCAATGGATAATCTTGAATGAGATTAAAACTTTTATAGTCAATCATGTATATTTAAAATCTATTATCATAACTATTTCTCCAGAGAGTCTTTGATTAACATGAAAACTATTAAATTTTTTTGGCAAATATGTTAACCAATCTGCTATAAGTAATGGTTTGTTTTCAATTGTATCAACCTTTAAATTTTTTATCCAAACAAATATATAAAATTTATTATCGATAACAAGAATAGTATTTATATTTTCGTTGGCACATAAATCTTGTGAATATTGTATTTCAGGGTTGACGCTCGTAAACCCTTGAAAATTATTTGATAATGGTTGTCCATGTTTTGAGTATTTTCAATATCAATTTGACTCGGCTCAAAATTATTGTTATGTATTGGATACATTACAGAATTTGAATCGTATATATGTTGTAACCCTAAAGAATAACCAATTTAATGAATCAAAACAGGTAACAAATTAATTTTACCATCTGGTACTTGATCATCTTTAATATACCATGGTTCATTTTTATTTATATGAATTTCAATTTGTTTATTTGGTTGTGTTGGAAAATAAGCATGACCAAATATTTTACCCTTAAAATTATGTGGACATGTGATTTGTCATTTTTAATTTCTTTGAATACCTTGTTTGAATGATAAAATAATGTCTGGACTCTGGATTATTACTATCTTGAATAAATTTTAAATTTATATGCTTTTCCCAAAATTTAAAGGTTTTATCTGTTAATTGAATAATCTTATTATTACTTAATGCAAAGTGCCATCTATTATTATTTTTATTCCATTTTGTTGAAGATGAATACAGATAGGATAGATCATCATCAATACCATATCTTGGTTTATTTATTAATTTTGACATTTCTTCCTCTAATGAACCAGTTATTTGTAAATTATATCGTTCTTGATAAATTTTTAAATCAGCAATATATGTTGTTTTGTTTTGTCAAATTTTGATAAGTGTGACAATTCGTTATCTTTGAAATTTTTATTCTCATTATTTAAAAATCTGTATGTCTCTAAATAATTTATAACACATAAAGTTTGATTTTTTTTTCACTGAAGAAACTATTTTTAAGATTGATAAATCGAATATAAAATTTTTCTTTTATATAGCATAAAAAATTAATATAGAGTTTTAAAAGGGCAAACAATTTGTTCATCGTCAACCCATTATAAAATCTTGAATATGATTTATATATTTACCATCATTATTTTTTCTGTTCATATCCACAGTAATAAACCCAAAATGTTTATTCCAACATTCACCACAAATTTCTTTAAATTTTTTCATTTGACATATCTCCACCAACACAATCACAATAAATATGTTTTAAATTTGTTTCATCTTAACAAAAAATACATAAAAATTTGTATTATCTCTTACTAATTGTTTTGGAACTTTACTGTAAGTTTGAGCTAAATAAAAACTCAATATATTTGTGTCTTCCTCTGGTGAAATATTCTCGAATTAAATCTTGGTTTTCTAAAATTACATTATTGAAATAACCACAGAATTTTCTTAGCATTTATCTAAAGGAATCATTTCATTGAGATTATTAAAAAAAGATCAATCTCCTTTTTTAATTTTCTTTGATAAAATTAGAAAATCATCTATTAGTCAAAGATATTTTCTTCATTTAAAATCTTTGAAAAAACATAAAATTTATTAAAACTTAACCATCCGTTCTTATATATAAAATTAATTATCAAATGTGTTTTACCAAAATTACTTGGGCCAACAATTATTGCTCTAATATTATATGGTAATAAATCACAATTCTTTTTATTTTTTGATTTCTCTTAATTTGTTAAAACACCAATTCCCTAATCAACTTTCTTCATTTTATGATTAAAATTTTTATTGTCTAAATGAATAAAGTTTTTATACTAACAAGTAATTGCTCTACATTAAAGAAAAAAACTTCAATATGAAATTTTTCACAATGAACATTCTATTGCTTTAATTAGATTTTATACAACATATTTAACACCAAATATAAATAATATTATAATTATAGTAGTAGATATGAATGAAAAAATTATCCCGAAAGGTCAATACAAATTGAATCATTAGAAAATACTATAAATTTATATGAACAATTTAAAACTGATAATATTGTTTTAGATGCAAATAATATAACAAACACAATAAACATTACCATTAAATATGATATAAAATTACATGACAAATTATCAAATATTTTAGGTTTTTGAAAAAAGATAATAATTAAATATGAAATTTGTAGTAAAATACCCAATTTTAACTCTTTTAAAATTATTAATATTCATTGTAAACTAGCTTATGGAATGTTTATAAAAAATGATGAATATAATCCTTTAGAAACCAATATCATTGCTAGTTTTGAGCCAAAAACAATACTTGGTTTTTGTGATTCTATTGTTTATAAGCCAGTTTATACACTATTTTATAAAATAAGCCCCTTTTATATTTATAGTGTTAATAAAAAATAATGTGTCCAAGGCAAGTTCAAATTACAGGATATATGTTGTCTGTAAAAGTTTTGGTATCTACTCTTGTTTAACATTCTTAGGTTGGTAGTGTATTTGCGACATATTTACATTTTATGGTTTGAAATAACACCACTGCCCATTATGTGGGAGTGTTGCCTCGTTACTTAGTTGCTCTGTAGCTAAAAGTTTGTAAGAAAAGTTCACATGAAAATGCAAAAAATTGCTTAGTTTTCGAAAGTTAAACAAAAATATTTGATGCTGTAGTGGGGAGGTGCTCCCTCTAGTTGCCTTGGTGACTCACTAAGGCTGATAGGTTGTCTCGTGTTGCAGACCCAGCATGTGCACGCCGGTCCACTACTTCCAGACATTCCTGCATGTAGTGCAGATAGTTCTCAGCTACTTCCTCATGCTCATCTTCATGACATACAACGTGTGGCTGTGCATTGCCGTTGTCCTTGGAGCCGCCACAGGATACTTCCTTTTCGGCTGGAAGAAGTCCGTCATCGTCGACGTCACAGAACATTGCCACTAGCGTGCATTTCACAATATGACCTCTGGTGCTTTTATATTATTTTTTGAGATTGAATATTAAAATATATATTTGTTTTAGAGATACTATATTTTTATATTTCCCAATGATGTATTTGTGCCTCTTTAGATATATTTGGCTATACATCGGAAGCTGACCAGTGTGTTTGTCTCTTAATCTCTGACGAGGTTAATTGACTTGACAATAATTTATGGACCTGTTATGTCATGTTACGTGCTGTATATGGTGCATTGTTGATCATTGTTTTACTTCTTTATATTGTGGCACTGTGCAGTGTAACAGTTGTCAAAAATCTTTAATATATTATTTGTCCAAGACCACATCCATGTGCCTAGTATGTTATAAATATTGTTCCCATAATAATCAATCACGTCGGCTGTTTGTGGCTGAGCAATTTAAGTCGAAATATTTATTGTTATATAGACTATGTAATACAGGACTTAACAGCACATTGTAATGAAGATGAAATAAACACCTGTCACCAAATTGAAAGGCGAGTTGACCTGGAACATTTGGAAAATTTGAAATAACCACTGCAGCTGAAGCAAAGGGGTATGACAATATTTTGCTTGGTCGAGAATCTAAACCAGAAGAAGGCAGAAATTGGTTTTTATGGAAAACTAAAGATTGCAAAACAAAAGGACTTATTGTTGGTAGAATGGAAGAGTAACAAATGATTCACATGTTAAACTGTAAAAATTCTGTTGAAATTTGATTAAAATTATTATATGAACAAAAGTAACACAATTTGTTACAGGAAAAATTCTTTTCTTATACCTACAAAGGAAAGGGAATAGCAGCTCAAATATCTGCTATTACAGACATTGTTTTAAAGTTAAAACAGTTAGGAGAACAGGTGTCTGTTCCAACCAACACAATGTCGTCACTTCCTGGTAACCTGTCTTATTTTGTCTTGCTGAGAATCTGTTGATCCACAAAAACAAAATATCAATGAATTAACTTCTCAGTTAATAACTGAAGATAATAGTTTAAAATCAGAAGGAAATTATGTTAGAACTTCAGACAACAAAACTTTTGCTGTGCAACCATTGTATCGAAAATGTTCATTTATTTTACAAGAACAAACATCCCAGCTTCAAATGCTTCAAAATCCCCAATAATAAGTTGAAAGTCATATGTAATTGCTGTTCAAAGCCTGGCCACTTTCAAGGATTGCAAATTTCGAATTAATAAAGAAAACAAAAATCACACATCAGGTGAGAAAGTTGGTAAATTTTACGATCAAAACAAGTCTTTGAGAATGATACTTTTATTTTCACAGTGGTGCAAGTCAGCATATCGGTACCCAGAAAGAATTTTTTGAGAATTATGAAGAATGCTATGCAAATGCCAAGTTTGAGGTGTTGAAGTGATGGTGTCATTAATGTTATTTGCTTTATAAATTGCAGAC
Organism: Clitarchus hookeri; assembly: GCA_002778355.1. Lineage (NCBI taxonomy): Eukaryota > Metazoa > Arthropoda > Insecta > Phasmatodea > Phasmatidae > Clitarchus > Clitarchus hookeri. The sequence goes on from NQII01003575.1 coordinate 143,358, forward strand.
TGTTAAAAAATTGCCCTAAAAATTTGTTACCTACATGTTCCTGGTTTAGAATTTAACCTATTCTCGAATTCTCAAGAACTTTCTGAAGGTCACGTTTTGATCTGAAAGGATACTCGTAAATTAGTCAACGACAATTACATTATTGCTGTAGCAAGACTTATTGGAAAGAGTTATATTGAGAATATGATTGTTAATGTCGAATTACCGGTCTCTTTAAAACATCCGAGGAAAAATGATTTTGTCCAAATTAAAATTTAGCTTTTCTGAAGAAAGAAAATATTCTCATCTTTGTGAGTTAATGTGTGTGGATCTTAGCAGACCAGTCAAGGTTGAAAGTTGAGGAGAACCTAAATATTTTATTTGAATGAAGGCTGATTATTGTCATTTAAACCACCAAAGTTCTAGCCTGAAGTACCTAAAATGTCAAAGAAATTTTTAGCATTGGACGAGAAGAACATTTGTCACAAAGTTAAAATAATTAGCTCAGATAATAGGACTGAAATAATTANGACTAGAAAAATCGTGCATTATAGGCGGGAAAACCTTTTAAACGGGAACCTTATAAGCGGGTTCTACTGTATATACACACACACACACACACACACATATATTTGCTTGTCTTGATAAAAAAAATATATTTTTTGGTAGAAGCAGTGCATACTGCAGCTTACATCCTTAATTTAAATGGAGCTAACACTGTGAAAGCTAAAACTCAATGGTTTGGTCAAAAAAGGTTTTTCTGTAGATGTCTTCGCGCCCATAATTTTTGGTTAACGCCGAGCCCGAGCAAGCCTTTTGAAGAGTTCCCGAGCTTCGAGTCAAGCTCAAGCTCAATTTCTTCTATTACATACATAGTCAAGATTAAAATACAGTGGAACCTATATGGATAAACTATCCATAAAAGAACAATGCATGCAGACTTAACCTTCGTCCAAATATCAACAACTTGTTTGCTGGTGTGGGTGGGTGCAATATTTCACAGAAAATAAGTGCTTATTCTGTAGGTAATAAATTTAAAATTGTAAATTCTATTTAACAAAAGAAAAGAAAAAAGTTAGTCTACGACAATTTTTTTAAAATCAGAAAATTTGGATTATGTTCCCATTATCTTTTCATGGCCAGTCACCCTCCTCTTCTCAATCCACACTTTGTTGTCCTTTTTGGTGATGGACTCATTGTGAAAACATCCTCTTCCCTTCTGCCTTTCAAGGACTTTGCTTTGACCACCCTCATCAATGTCAAGCTAATAGATTTTCTCACAGCAGGGTGTTATTCCAAGTTCACAGTTTGGGACAAAATTGGAAATATCCGTAGGAGTTGAGCCCCTTTTTCACTGATGCTTTCATTTCTTAAATGCTATGTGTTGGTGAAAATGCTTCTTAGAAACTGTTCCAACATTCACAAAGGTTTTGCTATATCCAATAAATTAACACATAACATTCTAATTTTGGCAGAATCAAGTTGGAACTTCACTATAAATGGGAATTCGTTGTTGTAATGTTGCAGCCATAGTAAACCACAGACGATTGAAACTCACTCGGCAGAAGCATGACAAGAAGAATTTGTAAATAGGGTGTCATTATAAAAAAAAAATGTTTTAACTTTTAAGCCAAAATTTATTGGAGTTTATGGTATTCGCATACTTGGGACAGCAGACACACAATACAGTGAGGCAGGTGAGTTATGAAAACAGAGTCACAGAAACCACTAGTTAATAATTTAAGTTATGTAGTCATCGCGGCAACTGCGATCTCGCATGTTCAATGGGCAGTTGTGAAGTGAGAAGTGGTAGCGGGCGCTCACTGCTAATAGTTCCACCACTCCACCCCCACCCTCAACCCTACAGGAATGGAGGAGGTTAATTTTAACTCTCACAAAATATCAGACTCTCAAAGTGATTAGCTGCTTGTCCGGTGGTAAATATAATTTTTAATTTTCCTGGTCCAGCTCTCTGAATAAACTGTATATCTTTATTTGGGTATGATTTCCTCCCAAGTGATACAGAATGTAAGTTCCAGACATTTTCAGACTGTGATTCAACAAAAACAATATATGGACTCAGATGTTCCAGGGGTTAGTACATCTTATCATTTATGGCATTGGGCAATATCGGTTTCGGTACCTGTAAATTGAATGATCTATTACTTTTTGATTGTCGGAACAAGTTATCACTTTCTGTAACCGAAGCTTTCCTCTTATTGCCAGATACATCATGTATGTCCATAATCACAAACACAAATAATATTCAGCCGTTACAAGAAAAACACCTGACCACATCCTTCGCACCATTCGACCCGTCACACCACACACACACTCTGCACTCGACGCCATTGACACGAGGCTACTGACCTTAACTGCCAAAAGTAGACCCCCAGAAATAGTTTTTTTTTTTAACATTTTGACTACTTTATACTACATTTTTTTTGCACTTCCTGCTATTTTTTATTTCTTCACAAATTAGGGACTAAAATTATTACGTTTATGGAAAAGGGGTTTTGGTTGCAAACATTATACAGTAATATCATGATACACAATGTACTGAACTCTTGCTACACTACCAGAAGGTACGGAAATTATCAATATCAACTGGCATGACAGCATCAAAATGGCTTTGGATTCGTTTCTGTTCATGTAGCTGTAATTTAATTTTTCAATATGAATACAATGCATTTGAATTTCGTGCCAAACCACCTTAAGTTTTAGCCGCCATACTTACAAAACCTACATTTTTATTGCAATAATTCTGCCTCTTCAGTACGTGACTCCAGGCTACTGTAGTATATAAATAAAACATTTGTGAACGATAAAGACAAACGGCCAGGTTTAATTGCAACGGAAAAATGTTGTGCCTTTAAATATGCATAAACATTGTACAAACATGCGAGACTTAATTTGTATTTTATAAAGAAAGAACATGTGTATTAGAAAATAAGTTAGCAGTATGTTTAATATGGGATTCCTGTATTATAAAGTTATTTTACATGTATGTATTTATTCATTTGCATTCGTAACAAAAATATGTAAACAACCTGATGTTCGGAAATTCTATCATCCGGTGTACACCAGAACGTTCACCACTCGAGGATCTATTGGTGAATTTCTGAAAACGCGGATGTATTGGAGCGTGTGACGTCATTTCAACAAAATGGCCTGGTGAGAGCACTCGGCATATCTACGCTACTCTTAGTTCTCGAGCAAGGTGGCTCACATCTAGCAGCGGAAATATGTACTTCTATAGAGACTGAGAATGATGTAAAATAAAATGTAATATGTAAATATTTTTTCCTATAAATTAAGTAGCTTACTCAAACAAAAATATAATCCAGTTCCACTGGGTAAAATCAAGCAAATACTTTATAAAATATTTGTATCAAGGAATGATATGGCGTGTATGAACACAAATTTTTGAAGGAAAGTGATCCTGGTAAAATAATAATCCCACATCATGAAGGCCTAAGTAAACTCTGAAACAATCTCCACTTTGGATACAAAGTTCTGGTTTCCTCACCACAAACACAAGACCTGCTCTCCAAACCACCCAGATTGGTATTCAAAAGGCCACCTTACCTCCACAACAAACTGGTTCATCCAAAGCTGCAGCCTACCACAAATGCCAACCAAACTATCACCCCCAGAGGATCTCACCCCTGCAATAGCTCATGCTGTGCCATCCACCAACCCTCAATTTCTTTCAATAGCAGGCTCATTAGCCATACATACCCCATCCAAGGCAACTACATCTGTGCAACAGAAAATCTGATTTATCAGCTACAGTGGCAACACTGTAATGCAGAATACATTGGCCTCACCACCAACACACTCAGGCAGAGAATGAATGGCCACAGAGCAGATACCAAACAAGCCATAGCTGGTCACATCAATAACGTACAAGACAAACCAGTTGCAGCGTATGCAGCATCATACAAGGATTTTGATTCCTGCTACAGTACCAGAGTTGTGAGAGCCCTATCACCTTCAAGCAACAGCTCAGAACCCAGACTCTGGGAATTAGGTTGCCAATTCATAACAAAATCCAGGCAGCCGCCAGACCTCAACATAAGATAATCACAGTTCCAAACCACACCCATCAGCTATACCAGCAATTTTTCAATTTTCCCACCCCACCCTAGTTCGCCACCCGGTCAATAGGTTTACCACCAACAGCGCCCTTCCACCATACTGCAGTGTCATACAACTCTCCGCCTGATGAAGTTGGCTTAGCTAGCGAAACGTCGCGATCGCGCAACCACGTGGAAAATGTGTCGTTCTTTGTGTGTGTGTGTGCGCGTGCCTGTCGACAAGTACTACTCTGCGAGTACTTGAATTCGTGTCCTTTTATATATTTATTGGTAGCCTAGTGGCCTACCTGCAACCTTAACTAACAAATTCACAAAAAAGGTGATGTTACAGATATGAATAAATACAGACCAATTGCAGTCCTATTATCATTCTCAAAAATGTCGGGAAAAATAGTTGCAAATAAACTTACAACATTTTTGGATAACAATAAAATAATATCTCAAGGTCAGCTTGGATTCCTTAAAGGAAAATTAACTTAACAGTTTATCTACAGTTTCATAAATAAAATCCCTTGAAAATAAAAAACCAACAGTAGGAATATTTGCAAATCTCACCAAAGCATTAGATTGTGTAGACTATGGTGTACTTCTGGAAAAACTGATGCATATGGTATTAGGGGTATACCTCATAAAATGTTCTAATCATATCTTCATAGCAGCTATCAAGGTACATCAATTTGATATAGTGATGATATTGGAACATGCTCAAATATATTATCTGACAAAATCCTTATTTCAGTGGGAGTTGTCCAAGGTTCAATATTGGGACCAATTTTTGATTTATAATATTTATAAACAATCTACCATCATCAATAAAAAATGGTGAAATTGTAATGTTTGCAGATTACACTTACGTACTAATAACAGAGAATCATAATAGTGACTTAATCAACTCAGTAAATTCAACACTATGTGAACTTAGTAACTTGTTTTATAACAATAAGTTAGTTTAAGTCCTACATAATGAAATTTTCATTTTCAGGTAACTAAGTTAAAAAAAAATATGAAATCTCCTTAGGCAACAAAAAATTAGGCATTTTAAATCATGTAAAATTTTTAGTATTACAACATACAGACCAAAACTTAAAGTGGCATTTATATAAGGATACTGCATGTAAAAAACTATCCACATTGTGCTTTGCAATGCACTCTATAAGTACAGTGTGTACCCTTGATGTAATCATGGCTCTATATTTCTCCACTATCCAATCAATTCTGGCATATGAAATTATATTTTGGGGCAACTCTCCAAAATGGATGAAAGTGTTCAAGCAGCCATCTTGAAATGGCTGCGAATAAAAACAGAATAGCAGACAATGTACTGTAACAGACATTTACCTGTACACATTAAAAAGTTTTTATAACTACATTTGACGCGCCACGAGCGCTGTCGCATACATATGTAAACCTCAGCCTCTGGTGCTCCCCTGGTGTACCATAGTGCCGACCGCCGCCGCTCTTTCTGCCTCTGTACCGTTCCTATTCACAAGGGAGTAAACACCTTGCCGCACGAGAGGCCAGCAATCCGTACGCCGCTGCGCTCCAGTCTAAATGCGTAGATCCACCCCCTTGCTTGCCATGCCCTGGCCGGCAGGCACCGAATGCACACACCACCACCGCGATATAATATGATATAATATTGAACCAACAGTCCCAAGTGAAGGGCACTCCTACCTCTTGTCAAAGTTTGGTTAGGTAGTTGGCAGAGATAGAGAGAACCCTTCTGTGAGGCTCCTGAGACTTGGGGAGAACAAACACATTGAGACAACATGACTCTCGGGCTACAAGCTGGTAACATCGTTTACTTAAGAGCCGTGGAGTAATTACGTGGGGAACGCTGTGAATCCAAGGGGCAGTTGAGGTCAGTAGCAGGTAGCGCTGCTCACTCAACTTCTCATCGAGGGGAATAGGGGGACACTATCCACAAACCGCTATAGGCCCGAGCACCAACCCTCGTGAAGCGCACACTCCTGCGCCGAATGAGCGATAGGACTACGGCAGGGGTCTACTCCACGGCACCAGCCCCAGGAATAGTAAGTTTCCTTTCTGGACGGACTGCTATGTAAATTTGAAGAATAATTACGGTCATGCCTGCGTATCCACAACACACACTAAACCTTGTTAATTGTAATACCCTATTTTCTTATTTTGTTTTAAACTCTGAGATTTAACGTAACATCACTGTAAGTTCCTAGCTGCCCAAGCGATGCGATCTGGTGAACCAGAGCCTAACACCTCCAGGGTGTACACGGTAGAGTGAAGAAGCTAGTCATCTTGCGATTAGTCACGTGCGTCCCGGAGCACAGCTGGAATTCCGTACCTGCGGCACCAACATCAAAAGATACCTGGTACAACCTTCCGAAACCAGTGTCACCTCTTCCTGCCACGCCTTCGAAACGGACGTTACCTGCAGTTACACGGCTTACGGGTGCGCCAGTAGCCAGGCAAATCTCATTTAACACCACCTGGCTTGCTACCGCAAATATTATGCCTTTTAGGACCTATTCCAAGACAGCCCTCCGCACAGCTCCATCATCCTCAGTGCGAAAGGTTATCGAGCTGCAAGCCCGGACATCAGGATCCCAAAAGTAACAAGGTAATAATCCTCGTTAAGGAGACCCCGTTTCCCTGGTCTCTAGGGGGATACTGGGGCCAGTTCACTTTCATTGTCACCACGTTGAGAGTTGATAAAGCATCACAACTACTGTTGTATTAACCCCATCATTACCATACAAAAATAATAATTTTTGATACTATCATTATTAATACAGTAGAATCCCGATAATTCGTATTGTCAAGGGACTGAATGTTAAATATGAATTATCGAGATATTCAAATTAGCGGGATTACCAATAATCGGGAGCAAAAAAAGAAAAAATACATAATGAGATTAATGCAAATTTGCATTAATATGTAATGATAATCGCATGGCTACATATTATGTATACATATGTACTGTATACATAAATCAATAATTACATCAATAAAAAACACATTAAAAATTTACGTTTAAAAAAAATCTGTAATTTTCTTTTGGTGCAAACCTTGCTGACGGGTATTGTCGATGACTTTGTCAAGCATGTTCAAAGCAGAAAATACTTCATCGCCGTCTGATTTCGCTAAGAAATGGCGCACGTTGTTGATGTATTGTTTAGCCACTTTAGGTGTAATTGTCAGGACATCATCTTCGTCATCAGTTAGAATCCCAGCTACCGCTAGGCCATAGTCAAAATGGACGAAATCTTCAAACGTTATAGAATTTTCTTCATTTCGAGGAAGACGATTCCAATTCACAGGGCATTCTAAGTCATGTTCAGTAACTGCTGATGAAAGTTCCACCTTCGTGAATCCACAGCACGAAAACTGTTTTTTATTGTGCTTTCGCTAACACTTTGCCACGCCTTGTGAGCAATGTTCATGGCTGAAAATAAGGTGATTTTATGATCCTCCCCATCCTCGATGCTGTCAAGGAGTTGCATCACTACTTCCTTGCGGTAAAAGGTTTTGAACGTTTTAATTATGCCCTGGTCTAGAGGTTGCAGATTAGAAGTAGTGTTGGCAGTCAAAAACACAACATTAACATGACTGAGCGGTGAGGTATTGTTGTAGGCCGTACAATTATCCATGAAAAGTAGAATTTTTCTCTGCCTTTTCTCCATATCAGCATTCACCGATTGTATCCATTCCTTGAATAATTCGCCCGTCATCCACGCTTTTTTGTTTGCACGATAGGTCATCGGAAAAGTTTTTATGTATTTAAAACATCTTGGTTTGGCTGATTTGCCTATCTCAGATCCATCCATGTTGGCGGCCAACAATGTGGTTACACGCTTTTTACTATTTTTTCCGCCATGAAATTTTTCTTCCTTAAAACACATTGATCGGTCGGGGAGACAATGATAAAATAACACCGTCTCATCGGCATTAAAAATGTTGCTGGGCTCATAAGAATCGATTATTTCTCCCAATTCGTATTTCCACTCAGAACAAACGTCGGCCGATACACTCGCACTTTCCCCACTAAGCTTCTTCAATTTTATGCTGTGCCTTTTTTTAAACCTATCAAATCAACCATCACTTGCACAAAAGTCTTTAATTCCCATTTTTTTTCTGCGAAAACTTTTACCCTCCAACTGGTACATTCGAATTCCGTGCTTGCGCAATCCACTTTTTTAAATTCTCTTCTAGTTGTGGATACTCACCGGTCTTAAAGCNTACTCACCAGTCTTAAAGCGCTTTACTTTGCTGTCCGATGTCTGGGAGGCGATTTTGTCCTCTTTCTTCAGAATTGATGTTATTGTGGAAGGAGGAACGTTATAACGTTTGGACACGTCAATTTGTTTATCACCACCGGCCACGACGTTAATGATTTCTTTTTTTTTCTCTAATGGAAAGACACTTATTAGCTCTTTTCGGAGGCATGGCTAAGACCGAACTGACTAACTTTTCACTCGCTCTGCTCCTTCCTACCCTCTCATAACCCTAGACCGGACACCAAGGCGCCTCTTAATTCTGAGAATCACAGAAACATCGCCTCACAGCCTACTCGGCGTCATTACCTGCCCTTCAAACCCTCCTACATCCCTCAGCACCCTTCCGGTCTTTTTTACCCTGCCCGAATTGCATAAATCTAGAGATGGTGTACAGTCTAGGGTTAAAAACATAACGAGTTAACGAGATTTTTAAGTTGGAAATAAGAATTATAAAACGTTTTAATTGAGCTCGAGCACCAAAATAAATACGTATTATCGAGGGGACCGGAATGCATTGTTTTTTTTACGAATTAAAGGGATTTTCTCAACGGACCGGCGAATAATCGGGATGCGAAATATCGGGATTTCACTGTAATATAAATGTACTCTCATACTGCTTTGGAAAAAAAAAAGTATATATTTTTAAAAATGTAAGACAGTAGCATTATCACTGCAACCTGGGAATTTTGTTTTTAAAACACACCATTTCCTTCCGTTCGTATCAGTTTTAGTATTTTACAGAACATGTGTGGTTGTCTTGTAAACTTGTATCTTTTACATCTGTGATGAATATTGTTCATTGCCCCTTATTTTTTTTACGAATTTCTGCTACTCGTTACAGGTATTATTATTTTTGTTGCAGTANAATATTGTTCATTGCCCCTTATTTTTTTTACGAATTTCTGCTACTCGTTACAGGTATTATTATTTTTGTTGCAGTATGCATAAGTTCTGTACATTTTCTGTTTATATTTAGTGCTTCGATTTTAAGTTGTACATGTGATAAAGTTTCAATAATGAATGTTTCACCTCCCACTGAGGTTAAAACAGTTCAGTGCAAAACAGTTGTCTGGAANGTGATAAAGTTTCAATAATGAATGTTTCACCTCCCACTGAGGTTAAAACAGTTCAGTGCAAAACAGTTGTCTGGAACTTTTATCGGATAGCCTAAATGCAGTTTGCAATACCTGTGGTAAAAATATCAAAACCCCAGCATCATCAACGAGCAGTCTGATTCGTCACGTCAGTTTACATGACAAAGAATATAAGTTATACAAGGAGTTACAGGAGAAAAACTATATAGTGAACGTCAAACATAATTTTGATACAATGAAACAGCCAATTCAGTGTTTGCAAACTCGTCCACTTTTTCTAAGACCATCTTCGTGCAAAAGAAATTACCGACTGGATAAAATGATAGCTGCTGATCTACAACCCTATTTGATGGTAGAATATTGTGGCTTAAAGAAGCTGTGTAATGTGATGGAACCAAGACACCACTTGCCCTGTGCAACGACATTTCCAAGGAGTAATATTTCTGCCATGTATGAAGATGAGATGAGCAGCCTAAGATGTGAACTGTCGACAGATTTACAGAATGGAGTATAGTCTTTGTCCTTCACAACTGGTATGTGGACTTCTTGAGCTGGGGATAGTTACATTTCCCTTACAGTACACTACATTTCGTGTTATTTTGTGATGAAGAAGCATGTACTGGAAATTTTACACTTCTCCAGCAGCCATTCTGGAGCTGCAATCAAGAGTAAGCTGACAGATCTGCTTGAGAAATGGGGCCTTGACCAAGTAACTGTACCATTGTAAGTAGTGCCAGACAATGCCAAAAACCTTTTAAGTGCTCTGCTCTTACTTGTGGAACATTCAATCACTTGCAATGTTTTGCGCAAACCCCCCAGCTCGCAATCAACGATGCAAAGAAAGGACTTGGTGTAATGGAATTGTTGGCATATGCTCGTGAAATTGTGTGATTTTATAACCACAGCATTGCAGCAAGAGATAGGCTTCACAGTAAGCAGAGGCAAAAGGGTTTCCCAGACGATAGACTAGTAAAGATGGTTGACACAAGGTGGAACAGCAAATTCACAATGCTGTCCAGACTTCTTGAACAAAAGGAACCTTTGATGGACGATCTAATCCAAAAATAGAAAAGATGGACATCAGCTAAACAGTGGAAGATGATAGGTGGAATTGTGAAAGTGTTAAGACCTATTGACCATGCAACTAATGAAATGTGTGGATAATCACCCAACCATTTCAATGGAAATCTCAATTTTGCATGGGATCTTAAAGATAATTTATAGCCACATTGAAACAGCTGAAAATGGTGATGCAATAATGTTTGCAAAGAAGCTGAAGAACAGCATGCTGTCAAGGTTCCCTACTTACAAGCAGTGCAAGGTTTTTCAGGGAGAAAACTTACGGAATACAACAAATTGAAGAGCTGAAGCCAGAAGGTGGTGTTAATACTCCTTTAGTCATCCCAAAAGAGAAGAGTTACCTACCATCAACTAGTGGCAGAAGTATATTTTTATATTTCTTTACAGAGTCCCAATCAAATGAAATTTCCCATTAGTTGAAATTTTTTTTGGCTGAACCACATTTGTCAAGGGAAGATAACGTGTTTGAATGGAGGCAAAAAAATAAGAACATGTTCAGTTTACTTCAAGAGCTTGCAAAATGCTATCTAGCAATCCCTGCAACTTAGGTTGCAAGTGGGACGTTATTTTCGTCTGCTGGGAACACTATCAACAGCAAATGAGAGAACATAACCCCAGAACATACGGAACAGTTTGTTTCTCTTCATGAAAGATTGAATTAAAAGACTTATTTAGTTATTAGTTTTCGTGTTAAGTATTTTTTGAAAAATAAATGTAGTAAATGGTGGCACATAATGTCCGAGAACATTTTTAATAATAAAATGGTAAGTATAAAATTCAATGACAATCAATTTATTTAACGTTTTACTGTGAAAAACTCATTTTTATCTTGTGCAAACATGAAATTACCAAGTTTACTGTGCAAAATGTACTTTCGATAAAACAGCCATTCATTATTGTGTTAAGTATTTTCAATAAATGTAGGTAATAAATAGTGCCAAGCAATGTTAAACAACATTTCTTATAATTAAAATGGTAAATGTAAAATTCAATGATAATCAATTTATTTAATATTTTACTGTGCAAAGTCACTTTTTTATCTCATGCAAACTTGATAACATTACTCGAGCTTCACTCAACTTGAAAATCCTCAACTCGCAGATCACTAAAGGCCACAAAATAATGGGGAGAAAAATAGAACGTCCGCCGAACACGAAAGGTAGAAGTGCAGTTGCGATTTGGCGCCAAATACACAACAATCCCTCATAGGAAACAAGGTTTGAAGTTCACAAGTCCATATGATGTTCAAGCTGCCATAAAATATATACGACAAATGTTAAAACTTCAAGAACAAAAACAAATAGCCGATATCTGGAAATGTGCCAGTTGGCCCAATAACCGATATTGCTTATCGGACATTGGACCATCACTACTCTACACCACTTTGCACTTTCATCTCTAAGAAAGAGTGTACACATTTAAAATGTGTATGTAAGGTTGTGTGTGCATTCAAAAATTGTTGCTACTGCGAATGTCATTTTAGCACGGTGCTACTTCTCATGGACACAGTTTTTACTCTTATTGGTTACAATTTCCATGTTTGTAATATTTTCCCTATGCTATTTTGGACTTGTACTTTAGTACATTATCATTTTTTTTTTTGGACAGTTTAAGCTGTGTTATGAGCTAGAATCATGATTTAAGAAATCACAAGAGAATTGTTGGTGGAATCAAAAAAATTTTGTATCAACCATTGACTACATTAAATAAATAGAACCTGAAGCTTTTTTATAAAAAAAAAAAAAAAAATAATAATGGTGTTTAGTATTTTATCTAAGAGGTTGAAATTCTTTAACAACACACTAAAATACAGTGGAGCTGTGCTGCAACATGTAAGGGTTGTAACAATACATTTGCTGTAGTAATAATTTTTTAATGCATTGGTATGTTCTTAAATACATTTTTAATATATTTGTTTAAAAGGAGTACCTCTTTGTGTTCTTGCTTGCTATAATAATACAGGTGTTACTCTTTGAGTTGAAACGGATAGCTTTTTTTTGTCTGCAAACAAACCTTGTAGAGGTAGAAAGAATGTCGACAACTTTTCTTCTCACTAAACACAAAAGGATGTGGTGTGTGGCTGTAGGGAGGTCAAAAGAATGCAGTTCTCAAATATTTTTTGCCATTGCCTGAAAAAAATGTGATTCTTTAGAATTACCGAGCTGCATATGCATCTGCTGATGAAACATGTATCTTTTAAAATGCTCTGATGAATACTGATGTAGCTATACTCAGTGCAGAGCCTAATTAGTTTCATTTTTACTTTAATATAATAAACAATGTCGTGCTCCATCAAATGTCATCTTAATAATTTCCAACCATTCAACAAAAGAGCATATAAAATACTCAACACAAATCTGACGGGCTGTCGTGGTCTCAGGAACGGGGAGAAGGGAGTTAGAACTTACGGTTGTGGTAAAATATGTAGTACAAGTACCAGTCGTTTGCTCGCATGGCTTCTCCTGAGATCACCCTGCGATTTGGTGATGTAATAAAATTTATGCCTGTTTGAAGGAGGGAGTTGACCCTCTCATATGCCGCTAAACGTTGAGCGAGATTGTTGGATGGGCATCTCGCATGCCAGAAACACAGTAGGTTAATATGCTACTTTATAACTGAGGTAACACAGTGGTTAGAACATACAAATAGTTACGCAGTCACGAAGTGACAGACAGAGAAATATTAGCACATATCTAGAATTGCACTGAATTTACTCGCAGATTATTTCTGCTGAGAGGCAGTTACACGAGAATAGCGGCTCTGGCGTGCTACCAGCCTACACCGCGAAAAGGGCACGTGGCCGATAGGAAGATTAGAGTATTACATCCCTGGCACGAATTGAACTGGTGGGGTTGGAAGTGGCATAGTATTTAGTTTAACAAAATAAAATTAAGTTGCACGAAAATAAAATCTATCATAATTTAATGACTAGTGCAAGAATATTGAAAAACCGTCGACATACAGCATGAGGCTGCTCCGACCAACAGCCAGCCATAGCTAACTGAAAAACATGGCGGTGCCCGCTGGGACCACCAGTCATATGCACGCCAGTCGAGTTGATAAAATACACAAAAACTTTAATAATAAAAACTAGAGGTGAGCCGATAGAGTTTTTGAACCTTTTCCGATATTGCAGATATATTTTTTGAGCCTTTTCCGATATTGCCGATACAAACTTACAGATATTGCCGATACCAATACTGCCTCAACAAGAAAAAATAACATTTTTTCATGTTAAAAAAAAATCGGAATTGTCTTTGTTTTTTTTTTGTTTCAGGGAAAGGCCAAAATAATCTCCAAAAACATGTCATTGTGCAATGAAACTATCGAAAATACATAACATGAAGAAATATATCTTCAGAAATAGTACACAGTGATGAACTGCAATAAATACTAAAGAAAAATACTTCACAGTTACAAGAAAAAACAAAAGCAAACATATTACTCAGTGTTCTATAAAACGTAAATTTTTGTTTAGGAAAACTATTTGCTTCAGTTTCTCTGGATTTAGGGAGCTTCTTTTCTTGTTACTGAATAGTCTTTCGGAGGCAACAGACCCACATGGTGCAGACAGATACGCTTTAGCCACATGTCTTAGAGATTTGTGCTGAGCAGACTTCCAATGCTGTAGTGCGTTGCTGGGAGTGTCAGACAAATTCTCACTGAAATACAACTGAAGGTCTTGCTGAGAACCTACACTACTCGTAGTTGTACTAGTTTGAGTCTTATTCTTACAAATTAATGATGCATATAATAATGATACAGAGTCATCTTCCTTAATACTGTCTGTAACTATTTCCATTTGTCTTTCACATTTAGTAACATGACCAACTGTACGCACTTCAGTTAAGAGAAGCTGTTTGGCTCTGTCAACAACTTCTGAAGAAGAAAACACTGTGTCCTTGAATCTAGGGTCTAGTAGTGTGTTATGTGAATAAAACTGGTTTGATTCCACTTCGATGTTCCGAGTTTTAAGAGAGAGGACCAAGTCAGCTCTCATTGTGATCAACCCATCCCCTTCAGCTTCAAGTCTGTGTTTTTACCCATTAACCATTGGTATAACTTCTGAAATACCAGTATCTTCATTACTTATGGCAATTGTGGATATTTCAAATAATTTCAAGACCTGCACAATCTGATCCATTAGAATCCATTCAACATTTGAAATTTCCTCCTTGAGATTTAAATTGGGGGAAAGGAATGAAATGGCTCCCCTCTGCTCTAGAAACCTACGGAGCACCAAATATGAGCTATCCCACCTAGTAGGCTCATCCTTAATCAGTTTATGTTGTGGGATATTATTCTATACCTGGAATTCCTTCAGCAACTTACTGGCTGATATGGAATGCTAAGTGCCTTACAAACCGGCGTGCTTTTGCAACCAAGTTCAAAATGCGTGTTTGTGAAAGAATAGCATCTTTCACAACAAACTGGAGAGTATGGGCACTGCAGCCAACACTGTTTAAATTAGCCACCTTGCAAGCAGCAACCATGTTGGCAGCATTGTCTCGCACAAATATATGTACTTTGTGCTGCATACCCCAAGTTCCTAATTGGCACTGAATTAAACTTGCAATGCTTGCAGCAGTATGGTACATATAATTGAATGGCACAACATCAAGGCAAACAGTTTGCCTTGTGAAATCTTCACCGATGACGTGGCATGTAAGGGACATGTAGATGATGACCACATATTAGTAGTGAAACTGGCAATTTCTACAGACCTCAGCATCTCTCTGACTTAATGAAACTGGCATATATATCTGGTATCACCATCCTCGACAGGGTTGTTCTATGTACCACTTTATATCTAGGTTCAAGAAACTGTCGTAGTTCTTTAAAACCTGTAAATGATAAGAAGTATTTTATTTTAAAGTTATTTGAACAGACTTACAATTCTAAGGGAAGTGTTCCTTTATTGGGATTGCTACACTTTCATAGCCTACTTCATGCATATACCTACTTTCATTCATTATCATTTTTTAATGTCAGTATTGTAAGAAATCATCTTATTGTTTGAATATTCTAGCCTAAGTTTCTTCTGTACAAACTCTTTTTTCATCACTAACCCAATATTCTGTATTCTTATAGAGTGTAAAAGTCCCATTTACAGGACCATACCCTACTTGTATGCTAATGCAATAAATTATTTCAAAATTGTAATTTTTATTTATTAATATTGATACATTTGCGTAACAAAACTTTAAAATACTAAATTACCAAATTGCAACCATTTCTGAATAAGTGACTATCGACGGTATCCAAATTGAACGCTACTAAACACTAAAATCCTAAAACCAAATGGTCAATTTGAACACGGCCTTAGTTACAACCACAAGTGCTTAATTGGCCTACTATTCTAATAATACTGTGAGAGGGGTATAAAGCACAGGAAAATTGATGTAAAAAAATGTGTAAGATGTGATGCACATATGAATTATGCATATAGTGTATTTATAGTATTCAACTTACCTTTATTTTCCATAATACTAAATGGTAAAAGGTCTGTGCAAATAATTTTTCCAATGAGGTTATTTATTTTCACAGTGCGGGCATGTGATGAAGGATATGGTTTACTATTTCAATTAATTCATACACGTTATGAAATTTCGATTTAGACCTGTTTACATCTGGACTAGCCACACAATAGTTATCTGAAATTTGTGAAGTACCCGCAATTATGGCATTGCTAGGTGCATTTTATCTGCCAGAAAGTTGTGTTGAGAGTTGTACAACAGGCCTAAGAGGACACTGTTGTAATTTGAAGCTCTTCCACTTCAAAGGATGTGTACATTCAAGGTGCCGTTTTAAGTTTGTGGTACTATACAACCTCAATGATGTACCGCCTCTCAAAACCAAACATTTGCAAATATTGCAAACAGCTTTGCATTCTTGTGTGTTGCTTAGGGTAAAAAAATTCCACATGTAACTTTTTCTTCCAGCCATATTGCTTGTTTTTTGCTGGCACACACAATAATTTCACCCTGTTCGTTTCCTAACCTAACACAAGTCATATTACTGCAGCAAGAGCAAACAAACGAAAAATAAAAAAAATGTCTGAATGGCGCAGCTAGGCGGCAGTAATGTGCAGCATGTAACCAACATTACAAGATTACATAAGTTTTTTTATGCGTCGCCGTGTTCGCGGTTTGTTGTGATGCTATTAAGATAAAATATTTTTGGAGGTAATCGTAAATATTATTATTGTTAATATTATATATGGCTGATTAGATGTTAAGTTTTGTTCATGCTGCAAGCTTGCCTACAGAGATAAAATTCAGTAAACGCAAATAGTGGCTACTATTGTTTTGTTGTACACATGTTTTGTAAACAATCATGCAAAATGTGCCCAATTTTGCTTTAGAAATAAACACAGCCAGTCAGGTACTTTAGTAAAAACGAATTTAAGTGACTATTTTAATAAAACCAGATAGTCCGCTAAGCCACTCCAATTATGGCAAGTGGAAAACAGCATCATCTTAAGATTCTTTGGGCAAAATATTGGTTATAATATTGGCAATTTAAACATGAATTGCGCACAATTCTGATAATTATGATATAGGCCGGTTTTGATACATCGGTACCGGTATCAGCTCAGTCCTAATAAAAACAAATTAACACAAACATACTAGGGTTATTCGGAAAGTAAGGTCCGATTTCTTATAAAACACAAACCATCACAGATTTTTTCAAAATTTTTTTTAAATTTAATTCCTTACATGTTTCTCTATTTTCCTACATAGTTTCCATATTTGTTTAAACATTTGTCATAACGTTCTACAAGCTTTTTTTATGCCCAAGTCATAGACGTCTGCCGCCTGTGAGGATAACCAGTCTGTAACTGCCTCTTTCACCTCGTCATCTGTGGCGAAGTGCTTGCCTACCTGAAGGTTTGCCTTTAGGTAGCGGAACAAGTGAAATTCGCTCAGCCCCAAGTCTGGACTGTACGGTGGGTGGTCAATCTGTTCCCATACAGAAGGTCTGATCAGATTTTGGGTGTGAATGGCAGAATGGGGTCTGGCATTGTCATGCAGCAACAAAACTCGAGACGTCAGGAGGCCACGTCATTTTTTTTTGTATTGCACTTCAAAATTTAGTCAGGGTAGCGCAGTAAGCGGCTGCATTGATTGTTGTCCCTTGCTGCATAAACTCGACTAACAAGACCATGTCTATCCCAAAACACTGTTGCCATAATCTTGCATGCTGAGATTGTCCGCTTGACCTTGACTTTGATTGGTGATGTCGGGTGACACCATTCCATTGACAGACGTTTAGAATCTGGGGTCATGTGAGAAACCCACGTCTCGTTCCCTGTGACAATCTTCTCTAAAAATTGATCACCTTCCTTATGATATCGGTACAAAAAATCAAGAGCACAAGCCATTCTTTTCATTTGGTGTTCCTCAGTAAGCCGCCGGGGAACCCAACGTGTGCACAATTTGTGAAATTGCAAATTTTCAGAGACAATTTTGTGCAAAATTGTTCTGCCCACATTCGGAAATTCCAATGCTAAAGTTGAAATTGTGAATCGCCAGTCTTCACGAATCTTTTTGTCCACGGCTTTGACCAAATCTTCTGTGATCACTGATGGTCGGCCTGATTGCGGTTCATCATGGACGTTTTTCCCATCCGTCCTTGAAAGCTCTCACCCACTTACGCACTTTGCTGTCACTCATCGCATTGGGGCCATACACTTGACTTATCTGTCGATGAACTTCCGCTGCTGAAACGTTCCTTGCTGTCAAAAACCGAATCACTGACCATATTTCAGTCGGCGAGCTAATCAATTGTCTTAAACATTCTGAACTAAGACTGTAAACAGCACACTACAACAATACCAATGTAAATGGTGTAGTTTGACGAGCAAGGCATGCCGGGAGTCGGTGCGCACGTGCGTTACAATGTTCGCGCGACATTCGATTAGCTACGGCGATTAGGACCTTACTTTCCGAATAATCCTCGTATCTACCCTTATCACAAAGACACAAAAAACCCTTGATGGCATGAATTTGGGACCATCACCTGACTCCGGTGGTGCTGGGAGAGTGGCGAAGATGGGGTGCACTCTAGCACAAAACACAATAGAATCCAACAACACACAACAGAAACCAATGGAAACCAACAAAACACAACAGTAACCAATGGAAACCACTCTTAAAACACACCAGACACCAAGTGGCTACATCACAATAGAAACCAACCAAACACAACAGAAAACAATGGAAACCTCTTCACAATAGAAACTAACCCAATACAGCATAGTAGGAACCAACAAACCATTAGAATACAAAGGAAACCACTGGCTACAATTCAATACAAACCAACAAAATGCAACCTGTGCCGTTCTGGCATTCAACAGTGCATCATGAAATGCAGTGCATCTACAATAGCTGGACCTTAAAGCTGTTCCTTACCACGATAATGTTGCAGTAGCATTGGGTCAATTTCAACCAGTAGTTGGGGCATGTCACATTTTATTATTGTATTCATTTCCATTAGCCAATCATTTTCGGGTAGTGTTGAGAAAGCTTAATACGCTCTAAAATAAAAGTGGGCACGGGTGCTAAACTAATAATATTCCACAATAAAAAAAAAAAATTATTTTTGTTAAGATTTAATAGTATACCTGACCACAGTTGTAACACTGCTGGGTCATTAATTTGTGGATAATTTTTTTTTTTGTGTAACACAGGCACCCCTACAGTAATAATAATTGTTGTTATTTATTTTTATCGACTAGTGGCGGCAACTGGGCGGTAAAAGCAGAAGGGAAGGGGACAGAGATTAAGAGGTATCACCAACTTGGGAGTGGGGGAATCACTATAAAATTACTATCATAATAGGAAAACATAAACAATTTATGCATACTGAGTAAATTTACATGCACTCTTTAAGTCTATGAACTCTTTCATTGACATGAAAATTTTACATAGTATATATTGATGCATGATGTCTATTAGAAATATCCATGACGTCACTGTCGGACAAGGGTTCTATAGTGCCGGTCAGAGGCACTGGTGTCACTTTACCTTGNTAGAAATATCCATGACGTCACTGTCGGACAAGGGTTCTATAGTGCCGGTCAGAGGCACTGGTGTCACTTTACCTTGATTGGGTCTCACCCGGGGTAGATCCTGGCTGTGCGATGTTGGCTGGAACGAGGGCTCTGTCCTAGGGCAGCTGCTGGGCTGATCGCTGGTGCGGGCGGCGACACGTCTGGTAGGTTGGTTGTGGCGTCTGGAAGTGCGAGCTGACATGGCTCAGGGGTACTGGTAGGCCCGGTCGTAGACGGACTACGATTGGGTGCTATTCACCGGCGATCTTCTGGGGGTGACTGAAATGAGGTGCTAGGAGGGACTGGGAGGTGAGGCCTCGCCAGTCCTCGGGAAACTTGAGCTCAGTTCCATGGGGATGTGCTGCTGAGGGCAGAAGGCAATGGGTTGCAGTGCAACTGACTATGATTAGAGGCAGTAACTGCCTTCTTAACTCTCCAACTTGCACAGCTTCTATGAATGAAGGGCATACGGGAAAGGTACTACATTCTACCACACAAAGTAGGAGCAGGCGGCAAGTTCCCTGGCTAAAGTGTAACCAGAAGAGGTTAGGCCACCCAGAATCAGTCCTGTCACTCCAACTGGCAAAGGACAATGCGGTGGATGGAGTGGGTTAGCTGATCTGGATGTCTAGCCGCTTCTACGCNTGTCACTCCAACTGGCAAAGGACAATGCGGTGGATGGAGTGGGTTAGCTGATCTGGATGTCTAGCCGCTTCTACGCGTGTATTTGTAGTGGATGTGGCTCTACCTTACAATGACTTACTAAGACTATAACTGACCCTAACTAATCTACTGTTGTCCAGAAGGGACTCTGTGTTACTACCAAGGTGGTCGTGAGNTGTCACTCCAACTGGCAAAGGACAATGCGGTGGATGGAGTGGGTTAGCTGATCTGGATGTCTAGCCGCTTCTACGAGTGTATTTGTAGTGGATGTGGCTCTACCTTACAATGTTCCAAGTACTGAAGTACTTGGTTCAAGGTACAGGTGGCCATTGACTGGGTTATGTTTGGTGACGTACATGCACCCGATTAAGAGTAGTCCGCAGTCCTACACTAGTTTCGGTAAAGTGGGTTTCAAGATGCGGTCTCCTGCTTCTCCTTTGTGGGTTTGACGTCTCACAATCAACCTAGAATAAGCACACAGGGTTAGGTAAGAATACGTGTTTATTCCCCAGAGGAATAGACGTGGTGGCCCGTACTATCTCCTAGCCATCAATTGTACTGAAACCGGTGGAAGTAGATTACGCTGAACTAGGTGTAGGAGACCTGGGGCAAAAACTAACAAGAGCAGAAATGAAGCTAAGTAGCTAAGACTATAACTGACCCTAACTAATCTACTGTTGTCCAGAAGGGACTCTGTGTTACTACCAAGGTGGTCGTGAGTGCAAGGGAGCGAAAACTTCTTCGGGGGTCGCTGGAAGCAGGTCTAAATTACTTCTGGAAGGCTGGTTTATCTCTCGTGAGGAAATCGGTAGACAGAGAGCACCAGCATACGAGGTCATGGAGCGAACTGCCAAATATAAAACTGGCGTTTTGGGGCAGCGTGCTGGTATATATATATACGGCCGACAGCGGGTCCTTCCGGCTGGTCGGGTATCTTCAGACACGTGAGCTCCTCCCTTAGCAGCACAGGCCGCATTGTTTTGGGGGAGGCCTCTGCAGGCGACAGCCGAGCCAACCTGCCCAGTTGCCTGCTCCAGTCGGAGATGAAGACTTCAAGCTAGTGCCAGCGGCTGCCAAAAGGAAGCGACACCAGTGGATTTTGTACCAAATAGGTGCCAGACACGTTCTACTTTATATAAGGGACCAGTGCGAGGATGAAGGGTCATAATACAGACGCCTCCACAGTAGAGTCCGCCCCCAACCTGCGCAGNTATAAGGGACCAGTGCGAGGATGAAGGGTCATAATACAGACGCCTCCACAGTAGAGTCCGCCCCCAACCTGCGCAGAATAAAAAACTCCCGCACTCGTGATGTGACATCCCTCGCCGTAGGCCATCACGCGTCAACGTCGTAAAATAATTACCAACTAGTAGCGCAGTGAGCGGATTACCATTCAAATACATGAGCGGTGACTCTCAAGCTACTTGTTGGTACTTCAAGTTTCTCTCGCACCACTTCTCAGTCTTCTTTCAGTGGTTCCATGTGCAGAAAGCCTAATAGTAACAGTATATAATGTGTCAAAAAACACATTGCTGCAACAGATTTAAATAAGTATCACAGAAGAGATGCACCTGCCATCTATCGAGGTCTTATAGGACTGCCTGAAGCATGTGGGCACAGGCGGCTTGTGCCCCGATTCTACCGCACTTTGAGACATCTTGTGTGGCTTCGGCAAGGGAAAAACATACAGCAGTGTAGGCACAAATCGTCTGTGCCTCAATGCTGCGAGGAAAAATATTGCCCACACTTTAAGAAAGAAGACATTATTCACAGCTTTGTGATACAGAACTTAATAACCAAATAGGTTATGTGTATGATTAAATTATGAAATAAAGAAATATAAAAGGGTATTTCTTAGCTGGGGCATGTTAATTATTATTTGGGAGGGCGCGTACCCCTGCACCCATTGAGAAGAGCTGCCCCACCCCTTCAATACCATAAGACTTGATCTACCTTTATATTGTCCAAGCTTTATACACCCCTAATGTTACTGCAGAGCAGCACCCTGCAAAATGCTGCGTATGCCAAGCTACANCCCCTTCAATACCATAAAAGACTTGATCTACCTTTATATTGTCCAAGCTTTATACACCCCTAATGTTACTGCAGAGCAGCACCCTGCAAAATGCTGCGTATGCCAAGCTACACTGCTCATACATAGCTGAAAAACAAATCCTAATTCTGAACTGACACCAAATGCACGTATCCCTGAACAAATTTGAAATTGAAATAGTGCACACACACCATAAAAGACTCCATCAATCATCACAATTATGATAGCATTACATCACAATACTCCTTGGAAAATATATAAACATGAAAAATCAATACGAAAAAAAACNTGAAATTGAAATAGTGCACACACACCATAAAAGACTCCATCAATCATCACAATTATGATAGCATTACATCACAATACTCCTTGGAAAATATATAAACATGAAAAATCAATACGAAAAAAAAACCACCACCTTTAAAACACATGTGTAGCTAACTAACTGACAGTGACATGCTGAACAAAGTGCCTAATTANGAACAAATTTGAAATTGAAATAGTGCACACACACCATAAAAGACTCCATCAATCATCACAATTATGATAGCATTAAATCACAATACTCCTTGGAAAATATATAAACATGAAAAATCAATACGAAAAAAAACCACCACCTTTAAAACACATGTGTAGCTAACTAACTGACAGTGACATGCTGAACAAAGTGCCTAATTANAAAAAAAACCACCACCTTTAAAACACATGTGTAGCTAACTAACTGACAGTGACATGCTGAACAAAGTGCCTAATTAACATTATCATTGAGGAGAAAATGGAAAGTGAGGTATATTTCAGAATAAATAGAGTTGAAATAAATTAAACAGAATACCTGAAGTTGACAAGAATGATTATTCCACAACTTGCAATGTACTGTAGAGGGGGAATTTAAAATCACATGTCTCACTCAGGTTCAGCTACAATTAATAAACATATCTCACAAAGCACTGTAAAACTAATTATAGCTAAACATAAGTTGGAGACTGCAAATAAATCATAGAATGACTTTTAACATTAAATGTTTATTGCAAGTTAATTATTTGTAGCATGACATCTCACACAAAATTCTATTGGTCTGTTGTTTATCACGCACTTTCTTGTTTTGAGAAAGTAGCCATTAGATAGATGTAGCACTATGCATTGCTGGTAATACTGACCAGTATTCATTTCAATTAAGCAAGTCAAAAGACACGGGGGNATAGATGTAGCACTATGCATTGCTGGTAATACTGACCAGTATTCATTTCAATTAAGCAAGTCAAAAGACACGGGGGCAAAAAAGTAACATCACACGTAAACCCAATTTTGTACTTGAATTCACTCTTCACAACGCAGTTAACCCAAGTNGGGGCAAAAAAGTAACATCACACGTAAACCCAATTTTGTACTTGAATTCACTCTTCACAACGCAGTTAACCCAAGTTAACTTTCATTTTGTTTTAAAATTTTCTCATCACCTATTTTGAGCTGGGTGACTTGACTTATCACCATATCTGTTTACAAAATGTCCGTCCATTTTTATGATTTAATTTTTTCCATTTATATCCCTGTAAATAAAATATTATTTTGGCTTATGAAAATTTATGTATCTTATCCTACATGTTACCAAGACCCTTAATGGCAAGAGGGTCTTGACTACGGAACAGTGCACCTTAGATCCTGTACATCCACACAAATTGTACTCAATGTACATTTCCAATGGCTGTCAACATTTCCACTTTTGATATTAACATTCATTGCATTGTTTCAGGTACTTGTTGGAAGATAACAAAATCGGACAAATCCTACATTGAAAGGAAAAAGAAATACAAGCATATAAAATGTGCAGAAACTATGTAAGCAAATATGGCAATACTTTTTGCATNGTTGTACTTGCATTCTACGATTACCTTTAAGAGAATAACTGAATCACTCTAAACAATACTACTTACAACTGATATGAACAGCAACTCGCAGAGAAACCAAACGCTGACATAAAATCACACAGTCAGAACCATGCAGCACTAAACTTAACTATCAAATCACACTGCTAAGTTCTGTCTATGTATGAACTATTTATATTGGTATCACTTTTAGATACGAAAAATTATTACCTGGCAAGGTTTACTACTGAGAGCTACTCTATATACCAGACTATAAATTCTAAATCTGTATTATTAGCTTCTGCACAGAAATAAAGGATAAAAAATGAACAAGAAGTGGTGCACTAAATAATAGCAAAGTTTACATTACATTTTGTATTCAAGTATCAAAAATTTTCTCTTCCAACCAGATATTATCTACACAAAATTTTTAACCTCAAACATTATTGCTGGACTATAAGTGCAGAGCACACTTGAAAAGAGTCAGTGAGAGTAGAAAAATCATATTTATTGCACGCAATACGTCACATAAAGACTAGCCACTGAATGTCCATCATTTGTTTCATTTGTGAAAATGATATTACACAAACATTTCCCATTTATGTAGAAATAAGTAAGTCATCAGTCAAATATACAGCAGGTCTCGAAGATGTAAAAGTCTTGTATTTTATTAAGCTTTTGAAGATTAATTTACCCGACAATTTACAGTTGTTTATCTGAACAACTATGATTATTCACCTTCGAGGAACAATCATGAATAAAAAATACATAATGACCTGAGAAAAATAACTAAGCAAAATGGAATAATTAAAATCTAATGATATGGTGCAAGACGTAACAAAAATTGTAAAAAAAAGTCAATGCCTATACAATAAATGTCATCAATATAAAAATAGATACAACAACTGTACATGCATTTGATTTGCAGTTTCTTTACAATTTTATCTACTTAGATAGTAAGGATCACGATTATACACATGAGACAATGGGAATAGCAATGTTTCCAAACATCAACAAAATAATATTTGACAAGAAAAATACACAAAAAACTTTCTTAACAAGTACTTACACCACAAAAACATTATCATTATTTTTACATTTGTTTGTAATCAGGCAATAACTTACATGTAATTACATGAACTAGAATGTGACAATTCTATTTAAAACCATTCACATTGTCCCACACATATGTACAAATTCAACACAGCACACGCAAGCTATGAGAAACGAACGTCAATATATCACAATAATTATTTCTTATAAAGTTTTATTTTTATAACAATGATACTTTTTACAAGTACTTAGCATCTTGCTCTGATCAGCTGCATGTTACACAGAAAAATAAACACACATCAAATGATTTTTGAAGAAAAACATTTTCAAACATAATTCTTTAAAAGAAAGCATTTTTTTTGGAGTATGAAAAATGGTAATACTGCTAAAAAAATCTTGGTGAAAATGAACTTTCAACCAGTTAAATGAGGCACAAAAGACAATATGTGAGTTCTATGCAAGGCATTTGTAACCAACACACACAAAACTGAAAAATTTACTGTACTTTACACACAAAAAAAAAAAAAATCTGGGGAAAAAAATAATATATACATATACACATATTTAAAGGGAGAAAAAATAAATTACTGACCCGTAAAGCTGCTTTTTTCAAAAAGTAATTTAACACCATAAAATTTTCCCCAGCATTGTGTACATCCATTTCACACAGTGATGTGAGAAAACCATTTCAGGATTATTTGCTTTACAAACTTTTACCTCCAAAATTGTTTGACACTGTAAAATGTAAAAAGACTCAATTTTTTTCCCAACATATCAAATCTCAATAATCCACTATTAGCATGCTAGGATTGAAATGTAAGAAAAAGATAAATTTTTGAAAGGCACTAACCTATAAATTTGACACAAAATGTATGGAAATTAAGAAAACAGAAAAAACACAGAGCTGAAGTAATTTACACAAATTAAATATTTACAAAAGTAAGAAACAAAACGAGAACAACAGTATTATGCATAAAAGGAAGAATATTTCTTCTAGTATCCATTCCTTTTTGACAATTATCACAAACACATTTTGAGATTAAAAATCTCAAAACTTCTAACAACATAATAAATTAGAAACTAACCACAATTGTTTTTTTTCTTTGTATGTACAAAATATTCACTAGTCACATCCACTTGAAAACAGCCATCACAATAGTTTTTTTGTTTATATTTTTTAAGTAATCCAATTGTGCCTTTGGTACTGATAACGTTCGCAAAAACTCGAAATAACAGTTTTTGCCATCATTATAACGACTCTTCAAATGCTGCCATTAAGTCGCTCTGCATATTCATATCAATTTGACCAGCCATCTGAAAAACACGAGTTAAAATATTTCTTTATGGAGGTTACAAAAAATCATTTTTTATCTAAACAAGCAAACTGTTGTCACAAGTGATACATACAGTACACTGCACATTTCAAGTTAATTACATATATAACTGGAAACTTTACGCAAGAGTCCTCTAGTACTGTTGATAAAATACGCACAAAGGCCATGTATTACGACCTCTAATTACACATCAAGTTAAAAGTTAACTGCCAGACGAAATAATTAAGTGGTGTTACATTACAACATATAGCTTAATGCTAACTAAACCTTTTATTGACCGACTATTTACCACTTTAAGTAGTAGACAAGCATTTAAGTCCTTACGATAAGCCACAAAAATGGTATCTCAAACATTAGGTGGCAATGATTTCACATGTGCAATGTTGGTTTTGGGGGCTATGTGAAACTCTGAATTTAAATTTTCCAATATTTTATTTAAGTGTTATACACATGAAATAGGGATTCTACCTGGAATGTTAATTACACATTTATTGAGGCCATTAAAATAACAACAGTATATAATACTATCAGGCAAAATATTATTCAACAAGCACTTTATTTTTCAAATTATCACACTCTGAAAGCATACATTTTTTGAACTCCTTTATAAACAACTAAAACAATAGGAAATGTTAGATAATGTGTGTGTGACGTACATGTATATGTTTCAGTTTCGCCATCTTAGGATGCAAATGTCGTCAGCTGGTCACCATGGATTACAGAGAAACTAATGAAATTTTTTTTGGAAAGGTTTCTTTCTTGCAAAACTTACTGTTAGTTATAACTTTATTTTGCTTTAATTTTTGTGGCTTCATTAGTGTTTGAAATGTCATTGGTAAGGCCCCACTTTTACTGTAAAAAAAATGGGCCGATTTAAACCCCCCCCCCACCACCCACANGCATTATTATTATTATTAGAACATGAATATGTTGTTTTGGCAAAGATTTCGCTCAAAGTAAATGGAATTTGATATTCCTTCTTTTAATCAGTACAGACTTAAGTGGAAAACCCTCAAAAATAATTAACGTTACGGATGAAAGGACAACCTTACGAGACAACACTTGTCATGTAACACTCATTGTCACGCCACAGTAATTTTTGTGTGATAAATCTTGTACCTTATCGAGACATTTAAAACTGCCCAAAAACATTCACTAGCGTTTGATTTTTACATCACCCACATACAGCATTTGTTCAGTTCTAGATAACAATATTTTAATTAAATCCTGTTCATTTAAATATTACTCCAACACAAATCCACAACCTAACTAAAATATACTAGTAAATATTTTATTATTGATAAAATAAAAATACTTCTTACACAACCAAGAAGTGGCAGAAACCTATTGGTTTTCGTTTTCTTGGTAATATGAAAATGCAGTTGTCTTTTTATTTATTTATTTCCTCTACTATCACTAAATCACTGTGCATACGGCACTGCAGTGTTTAAGCATGTGTTTTTTCCCCGCCCACTCAATGTCTACATCGCACTTTGGTCAGTTTATAAAACCAAAAAACTCTTCACTTTCAAACTCCCAGGCACAATCTAAAACAATAACTATTTTTGGCATTATTATCCAGTTTTGCGATTTAAGCAGCCGACCACAATCGCCACCCTTGGTCAATAGTTGCAAATGCCTATTTGCTAGTCATCGAAAACCTAACCACAAAGCAGAGAAGATGAGTAAAGTTGGCAGTGTAAACAAATACTACGCAAATATTTAGTGCGCAATTATTACATTTGACAATATATATATACTATTTACTTTTGCTGTATCACCAACATTTTTGGTTAAGAGATTTTTGTTTATACATAAAATATGTAGGCGTGATTCTGCCACTGAACGAGCACCATAGCGATACGACTCGATATATATAAAATTGTGCATGAAACGATAATCTTTCGACCTTGTTACCAAACAATTTATGAATTATTCTAATGACGTAAAATTTTGTTTACGTTTTTATGGTCAACAAAGTGGCCACNTGTTACCAAACAATTTATGAATTATTCTAATGACGTAAAATTTTGTTTACGTTTTTATGGTCAACAAAGTGGCCACCACGCAAATGGTTTTATTATTGGCACGTATGTGAAGTAAATGAGAGATAATGAATTATAACAAATGGAAAATTGTAAAACTTATGTTTGTAAGAGTTTTCACGGTAAAAGAAGCTTGCCACTGTGGTTTTAGATACACTTAAACAACCAAATTCGCCAGTGTTTCGCGAATATGGAAATTATTACAGAATTTCGGGAATAAACATAATTTCTTAGTATTTCGCAGTTCGCATATTTCGCAAACATTTCTGGACCCTAGTCATTGGCATTTCAAAACACAGTTTTAGCTTAGCATTATACATTTGCCCCACAAAAACTTATCTAATGAATAGTTATTCGTCACATTTATCAAGAGATCATAATATAAGCCCTAAAATAACTGAGCTAACCCTTAAGTAAGGACAATGGATTAAATTNGCTTATCTAATGAATAGTTATTCATCACATTTATCAAGAGATCATAATATAAGCCCTAAAATAACTGAGCTAACCCTTAAGTAAGGACAATGGATTAAATTAAAAATGCAGAATGTGCCCAAATAATAAGTAAGAAAGAATAAGAAAAAATAAAGTTAACATGATGCATGGATGATAATATCAAAAACTTTCTCAAAGCTGCCTTTATCAATATTATTCTACCTGTAATACAGTGGAACTTCACTGTAACAACAATTAAAAATGGCGAGATAAATTATTGTTATAACTATTATTTCATTTGTGTAATAGTACATTCACTTTTTTGGCAACCTAGTATGTTTGTACTTTCTGAATGCTCTTATGCGCATGGCCGCTGAAAAGATCACAGCAAAATACAATGTTGTGCATCTGACAGCAGCATTTTCCACACGTGACAATCGTTCACGTAAAGATGATTGAAATCAGGATAACTGATAATCACTGAAAATTAAGAGAAAACTTTATTTTGCCATACTTCATCAGTAATTGTACACAACAAAGACTGAAAATAAACACGTACTTCTGCTGGAACCATTTGAATGATACAGCTTCTAAATCTGATCTGTGTAGTCACAGGCACTTTTATAACTGAGAACAGCAGCAGCTTTCATTTGAAAAGTAAACAATGTTGAAGGCGGAAGGAAGGCTATGGTACCACGCAGATGATGAACATACTGCAGAGAGTAAAATCTACTCCGCTTCACTTTTACTTGGGAAGTGGTCACCCTCCCTCCATGTTTGCTACCTAACCTCTTCCAGCTGCCTTTCTCCAGAATGAAACTACACCTGGCAACAGTACAATTGGCAACCAAGATCATGAGGAGTGAGGTACAGTATTGTAGGATAAGTAAAAGGATGCCACATCNTGAGGTACAGTATTGTAGGATAAGTAAAAGGATGCCACATCCCATGTCCTTTTGTGTTTAGTGAGAAGAAAAGTTATTGACATTCTTTTGACCTCTCTACACTTTTCACTTCCGGATCTATTTATTTAATGTAGTCAATGGTTGACACAAATTTTTTTGGCTTTCACCAACAATTCTCTAGCAATTTCTCAAATCATAATTCTAGTTCATAACACAGCTTAAACTGTCCAAAAAAAATGTTAATGTACTAAAGTACAGGTCCAAAACAGCATAACGAAAATGTGTCCACGAGGAGTAGCACCATGCTAAAATGACACATTCGCAGTAGCGACAATTTTTGAATGAGACACAAACTTATATATTCATTTAAAATGAGTGCTTTTTTTATGTACTCACTTTATGGTATCACTCTTTCTTAGACATGAAAGTGCAAAGTGGTGTAGAGTAGTCATGGTTCAATGTCTGATAAGCAATACCGTTTATTGGAATAACCAGCACATTTCCCAATATTGGCTATCTGTTTTTGTTCTTGAAATATTTGCCTTTGTCGTATATAATTTACGGCAGCTTGAACATCATGTGCATTCGTGAACTTTAGCCCTTGTTTCCTATGAAGGGATGTTGTTTATGTCGAGGTTAGGTTTCGGCAATGGAGCGTTTTGTGTATTTGGCGCCAAATAGCAACTGCACTTCTAACTTTTGTGTTCAGAGAACTTTCTAATTTTCTACCCATTATTTTGTGGCCTTACATCATGGCAGAGATCAAGGCTGCCTTGATACATCTCAGTTTGTCCGAGGGCAGACTCACATGAGCACACGATCTTGCAAAATGTGTCGTTAGTGATCCCACGCAACGGAATCTGTTTCATGATACCTTACGAGATCTTCCTGCCGTCAAATCAAACTTCGGAGTCGCTGGCGAAGGCACAGCCGACTATGATGCAGAGGCACATGCAGCTCGCCTCGAGAGCTTTGTCAACATGTATCGCATTATCATGGACCTCACTAGATCAGAAACCACCAGGCAGTTCATCCAATGCTTCTTTCAACTGTAAGTCAGATGTTCCACTTCCGAAAACAGAGATTCCAACATTTGCTGGAGACCCCAAGCAGTGGGTAAATATCTCAAACCTGTTCTCCATACTCATTTCTGACCACGCCAATTTAACAGCAGTTGAAAAGTTTTCATATTTGAAATCTTACCTTAAAGGGGAACCCCTTACTATGATTCAGACCCTCCCAATGGCTGGTGCGAACNGTTTTCATATTTGAAATCTTACCTTAAAGGGGAACCCCTTACTATGATTCAGACCCTCCCAATGGCTGGTGCGAATTTTGAAATTGCATGGAAGATGCTTATTGATTGGTTTGAAAACAAAAGGTTGATTTTTTCTCTCCATGTAAAGTGTTTGTTCGATGCTTCCTTAGTTTCAAGTGACTCTCCCTCATAATTGCGAAAGTTGTTCACCCAAAATGTAGCAGCACTAGAGGCCTTTGAGATAACTTTACGTCAATGGGATTTGATACTGTTGNGTTTTCATATTTGAAATCTTACCTTAAAGGGGAACCCCTTACTATGATTCAGACCCTCCCAATGGCTGGTGCGAACTTTGAAATTGCATGGAAGATGCTTATTGATTGGTTTGAAAACAAAAGGTTGATTTTTTCTCTCCATGTAAAGTGTTTGTTCGATGCTTCCTTAGTTTCAAGTGACTCTCCCTCATAATTGCAAAAGTTGTTCACCCAAAATGTAGCAGCACTAGAGGCCTTTGAGATAACTTTACGTCAATGGGATTTGATACTGTTGCAACTTTGATGTCGTCAAGAATATCCATTGCTCAAAATAGTTTTACCTATCATCATTTGTATTACAAAGCCAATGGTTTCACCTGAAAATGTTAGGCAATACATTTTAACAAAGAATTATTATTTGCAAAGCTGTTTTCTTTCATGATTAAAAGTTTATCTCGTAAAAATTGGTGTTTAATTGTATCTGGTGTAAATTCAACATGATTTTAAAACAAAATATGAATTTACTTAATGGAAAGCATTTTCGCGAATAAAATGATATGCACAAAAGCATATACTTAACCTCCCCTTGTCGCCAAAAATTGTTTGAACAATGAGCAACTTGTATCACCAAGCGTAAAGTTCATTTTCAGTAACTTCCTCCTGGGAAATCGGAGGATTTATACTAATTTATTTCAATTGACATGCATCTTTTGAATAAACTGTTTTCCTGTAAGGGCCTATTCGACACCTTTAGTCATCTAACAATGGGTAAGCATGGCGCTGAGTGCAGCGTAACTCGCGTCAGGACGTGGTTTCAAATCATTAATTATTAAAGNTAACAATGGGTAAGCATGGCGCTGAGTGCAGCGTAACTCGCGTCAGGACGTGGTTTCAAATCATTAATTATTAAAGACCATTGAAAAATTAATTTTAATAGTCTTCTTTATTCACTTCTGTTTCAAAATTACCAGGTTTTTTGCAGTGAAATATAGTCATATACTTCAATAAACAGACATTTGCCACACGCGCAAGGTGTCAGAAACATCTAGCGGCATGGAGGGGTATGGTTTCACTCCTCCCGTTGCTTGCAGTGAACACACTGCCTGATCGAGTACACGCGAGGTATTCAAAATTTAACTTGCATTCTGTGTAATATTATTTTCATTTTCACAGATTGTGAAAGTTTTAGGTCGTTTGCATTCGGTGTCAGATTACAATCAATTTTACAGTGGACTCCTTATCTAATGTTTTTCAAGGGACTGTCAAAAAATCTCCATACATGCCGAATTTTAGTAAATGAGGGTCCCAACATATACGTTAATAAAATACAACTTCTGATCGTATTAGACTTTAGGTTGAGTATAATTAGAGCTGTACACTATATGTGAATAAAGTTTAACTAATTAATAAACACAATAAAAATGGGAATTAAAAAAAGTAGGGATGGGTTGAATAACCAAAAATGTCGATTTCGGTTCCGGTGCAGATTCTACAATTTAAATATCGGTTCCAGTATTCGGTCCTATGTATTTTGAATACTTGCCTTTTGCTTGCAACTTTATTAAACCAATGCAGGTTAAATTCATTGTATGTTTTATTTAACCGTTATATGGAAGAATTTAACAATAACAAAGTGTGAAGATAAGTTTTAATGTATACAGATAAACTTGTTGTATTAAATTTATTTAAGGTTAGTAAATATGTAAAAAATTATTCTTTTTTTACATTAATATGTGGTGATTGTGATATGTTTGGAAAATACTTTAATTAAATAACTCATGGCCCCCAAACCAAAACATTATGCCATGCTGTACAATAAAAGTAACCTACAAAGGTTCATTAAAAGAATGTCAACAGATGTGGTGAGCAGGGGGATTTCTTATCTCTTTTTGCTTCTTTTATGGGTGTCTGGGCTGCGCTTTTTTTGCATCTTTTACACAGTGACTCACTATTTTTTTTTGTGGATCTGGAATGTGACACCTCTGAAAAAAAACGTCTCTTCTACCTCTCTTACTCATGGCCCCCAGCCATCCTGCCAAACAAAGAAGGCTTGGAGGAATGTATCCATCAGCTAGCAGTGTTTATTTACACGGGGAGGGGGAGGGCTGAGAGATAAAGAGAGAGAAAGAGAAGGGAGAGGAGTGTTGATGTAAGAGCCAGAGGTGAGATAACAGACTATTCCCATACACTTCCCTCCAAACATCACTGAACCGTTTAGGACTACCACTCCTTAATGATTTTTCAGTGTAAAGCATGCACCCCAGAAAGTTTTTCCTTTATGTTGGGGAAAAAGGGCGCGCTATACATGAGTAAACACCATAGTTATTTTTGTAACAACAGAATTTTGCCATTGCTGTGTAGAACCAAGAACCGAGTAATAATTGTTAACCTAAAACCGGTTCCGAGTCAAACCTCAAAAACTGGTATAAATTGGAACCGAAGAACCGAACCGACCCATCCCTAAAAAAAAAGTATTACTGTATTAGTTTTACTATAAGTAATACATTAAAAAATCATTTAATCTCAACTCATTTAAATAGAAATATAACAACACTAAATGCAAGCCAACCCAAAACTTTCAAACAGCAATGGGTCAAACGTTCAATTTTCGAGGAGGAGGAGAAGGNACACTAAATGCAAGCCAACCCAAAACTTTCAAACAGCAATGGGTCAAACGTTCAATTTTCGAGGAGGAGGAGAAGAAGGAAAAAAAACCCTAATTTTAAGGTTACGTTAGGGTTTGGTTCGAAATTGATTGCCATGTAAAAGATATATANGGAAAAAAAACCCTAATTTTAAGGTTACGTTAGGGTTTGGTTCGAAATTGATTGCCATGTAAAAGATATATATATTGTTTATGTTACATGTTTAAACAATTAGAAGTGAAATTATGATTGTGGTTATATATGTTTGTTTGTGTTATATGCTTGAACAAATGGAAGCTGAGCTGTGAAGGTTGTATGTATATATGTGTTTATTTTTTATACTACATGTTGGTTTATTAGAGGCAAAATTATATGGTGAATAGAAATAAAAGTGATATATAATAGAAATTCAAGTTAATACACCGCTAACACCGAAATTCAAGTAAATATACCACGTTAACACCAAAATTTAAGTTAAAACATTAAACAAAATGAATGATACCCAGAAAACACCATTTTAACAACATAACTTTAAATTTATGGACTATGTGCTATTAAAAATAATGTAAATTTTTAAATCAAAGATTTTTTTAAACATATTGAACGATGGTGAAAGAAAAAAAAATGAATATTTCAGGTTGTTAGCATCTAGGCCAGGAGAATCAGATGCTGTGTAGATGTGGCTAAAATATATTAAACAAGGCTGGCAAAATTGAAAAAAGTTAATATAACAATTTGGTTTCAAAGAAAGATTTCTTTCTCTAAATTCATATTCAAAATAGTCTTGCAAACCAAATGTAAATCCACATTCTCTGAAAAATTCAACATGTCAAAAAAAATTAAACTGTAAAATGTGATTTTGTTTTTTCTTTGTTTAAATACATAGATGCTCAGTTTCGTCTTTGTAAATGTATAAATGTTAAGTATTAAAAATATTTACATGAACACGTACATATACACTATTGTTAACTATACACAGAATACGTCAAAATAAAAGCAATTACACTGAAATACTAGACTTTTAAAATCAAGTTGAGCTATAACATTTTTCTAATAATCACTTATTGTAGTGACTCAAAATCATCAGAACTAAATTTTCCAAGTATATATTGATGCACACAGTTAATATTTTATGATGATAAACAAAATCTACAATTTTTAATCATGAAATATTTATTAAATAACAATATAAAATCTTGGCTCTATCTAGTAGAGATAGAAATGTTAAGGTACGTATGTGTGGGTAAGGCATTTTTTAAAGTTCAGTTTGAGTTTGGTTCGAGTTCAATGAATTGTAGCATGGTTCGGTGCGGAAATCTGAGTTTGTCCCATCACTACTTTGAAACCCTGTGACAATGAAAATAATATGGCACAGAATGCAAGGCAAATTTTTAATGTCCCGCGTGCACTCAATCAGCTGAGAGCGCACAGAGTGGTTATCGATCCGACAGTGAGAAGGAGAAGGCGTATGCTGTGTTCGAGCGTGGTGCTTATGGATTATTAGATGACAAAAGGTGTCAAATCTGCCTTTACAGGATATCAGATTATTCAAAAGATGCGTGTCTATTGAGACAAATTAATATAAATCCTCCTATCTCCACGTAACAAGTTACTGAAAATGAACTTTGGGTAATACAAGTCGCTCGATGTTTAAACAATTTTTGGTGACAAGGGGAGGTTAGTGTACACTTCTGGCTATATCATTTTATTTGCGAGGATGTTGTCCATCAATTAAATTAATATTTAGTTTTAAAATCATGTTCATTTTACGCTAGATATAATTAAACGCCAACTCTAGAAGAGGGGGAGGGGGGAAGATCTTTAATAACAAAAGAAAATATATTTGCAAAAAATAATTCACAATTCCTTGTTAAAATGTATTGCGTAACATTTTCAGCCGAAACCTTTTGCTTTGAAATTCGACAGACGATAGGTGCAACTATTTTGAGCAGGGGATAATCTTGATAAAATTTCTGCCGGTGTGTACAGTTGAGGAAGCAAGCATTGGGGTGAAAGAGAGGACAACAGCTTCTCCTCTCAATGACCTGTATGAGCAGGAGGAAGAAAGATGCGTGGCTGAGAGATAGAAAATGCAAGGATACAGCACTGGTTGCTAGGTAACCACTTCCCCTCATGTCAGGCATGTAACAGGAGGTAGCATGTCAGTCCGTCAGCTGAACTGGATAGAACTGCGCAGCAGTGGTGAGAAAAGACGTAGCGTTTGATGTATTTTTCATCCAATTAGACGTTTGCATAAACAACCAGCTTAAAAACGATTGCTGTGGGAAATTTTAGGTGACTGGACCAAAATATATTTTGATTGATGATACATCCGATAAACGATAGAAGTGTGAAGTGTTATCATTATTTATATAGGAATTTAGCAGAGACCGCTGAAAATTAACTTTGGATATGGTTTATAAGTACATGCATTTTTGGTACATCAAGATTCCACTGTAATATGATAATAGCTATTTTTCTAAGTAACTTTGAAATATGTACAGGATGAGTATAAAAGAATACCCCAACTTTGAAGGTCTATAATAACAAAACCAAACAACCTTGATCGACCAATCAAATGAACCGTGGAATTTTGAATTTGTAAACCATACATTCATAAATGTTCAATGTGACCACCACGAGCGGCCCGAACGACATCTATGCAATAATCTAACTCGTTCCACACTCTTGTCAGTATGTCCGGTGTTACGGTTTGGATGGAGTCCATAATTCTCGTTTTGAAGTTGTCAGTGTTAGCCGGCAATGGTGGACGTAACGTTAAAGTAATGCTTTTTGAAATCCAACAGCAATGTTAGGAAGTTGAAGAATGTATGTAATGTAAACAAAGCATTTGACAGTTGAAACAGAGCAGCCACATGGGAATGTTTTGTTTACACAAAGTGGAAGGATACATTATCAGCACCTAAAAGTAGAACTTAAACAGGGCTTCAGAAAAGTGTGAAGAATCCATGAATGGACTGTGTATGCATGTGCATTTGTGTAATATAAGAAAAAAATCATTACATACGAGCATGACACAAGCCTAAATGAGTAACTGAAGACATATGGGGCAAACAATAATATGGCACCAATAAACTGGAACCAAAATAATGGAAACAAACAATCAGGGAGGCTAATCAGGAAGAAACTCACAGCTTCGCGTCTTCGCCTTTCCTGTTCTCGTAACCTCTGCCTTTCCCTTTCTGCAGCAGCCTTGTCCACTTGCTGTGGAGCTGCTGGACTAGAACTGCCCTCCTGGATAACTTGTTTCACATCTTCCTTACGAGATGTCAACTGTTGTTGTTGCTGCTGCTGCTGTTGCTGCTGCTGTTGTTGTTGTTGCTGTTGTTGTTGTTGCTGCTGTTGTTGCTGCTGCTGCTGCTGCTGATGCTGCTGTTGCCCTTGGACAGCTTTCCTGCACGCAAACAACACGACCATNTTGCTGCTGCTGTTGTTGTTGTTGCTGTTGTTGTTGCTGCTGTTGTTGCTGCTGCTGCTGCTGCTGCTGCTGCTGCTGATGCTGCTGTTGCCCTTGGACAGCTTTCCTGCACGCAAACAACACGACCATATGCTCGTCAAAGTTATGGTGATTAGTAAAACTAATACAGCATCATTTTAGACAAAGTGTTGAATATCACGTATATAGCATAGGGAAATCCACTGAAATTCTATTTTGGAATTCCCTTACTTTTTCCTGTTTCCCAAGAATTATCTTATCATTTTCCCTGCCCTATTGCCAGGAATACTGAAAACATTCCAATACCATATTGTTTCATCACTGACAAAATAAACATGCAATTTGTGAAGTTGTATTAAATGACACTGCAACAGACCACAAACAGTACATTAGGGATTCTGAGCGAGGAGATAATTTAAATGTGGTGTATGTTTACTGACAACTCAATGAGATGATTTGTATTGTTAAGAATTCCCCATAGTAAATTATATATGTGAGTCGCTGAACTAAACTTACCCCAAAATGAAGAAGGAAAAAAAATGTTTTAATTTATAACCATATTATCATAGGTGTGTATTGGCAAACCAAGCTGTGTTTACTGAAACAAGTTTTCTACGTTGCTAAATATTACAGTAGAGCTCTTCATCTACACAGGTGACCAAACTTTCCTAATTTATAACAAATTGACGCACAACATGTAGCTGGCAAATTTTTTTTTTTTATTTAATCGACTTCAACTCAGCCTGTGGGGCGTCACGGTAAACACGCCGAGGAGCAATCATGAGACAGCTGCACCCACAAGACGACTGAGATACACACCATGCCAGTGTACTAAATACGCATGTCAATCATGCGCCCCTGCCTAGCCAGCCGAACGAAGCCAGCCTGCCCCTAAATCTGCATCAGATACCACCCGCAATCACAGAACTACTCTACTTCTATCCCTCGCCAAGAGTGCATCAAAGACTGAAGTTGCCCACTAAGGGAGGAGCCAGCCAGACGAAGATCACCGAACCACAAACACGAGCCCCCAGAATGCCAGTTGACGTAGAGTTGTCACTGCAACGTCTTCCTGTCAGCAGCTCACCTTACCCCAATGATCTTCTACCAGCGAAGCTTGCTTCAATCCCAGACACACCACTTGGGAGTGCTTACCCATCTCTTCAGGACCACACTAGACAACAGTAGGGTTAGAGTCATTCTCACGACTTCTTTATTACTTGCTCTAGACTTGCTCCTTGCCCAACAGGTCCCCTTCACCTGTTAAGTTAGTACAGGTCACCGTGTTTATTCTACACAGAATAAATAAGTTCAAGTTTATGGACTGCATTCTGATACCAGGGTGATTTGTACCTCATATTACCTTGTAAACGCCATCCCCCAAGGGAGAGGCATGTGACTGCGTCTTGCCAAACAGTTTCCGACAATGGAGTAGGACTGCGGGCTCCCTTAACTGGGCAGTATATACTTAGCAAAACACCACACGATTCGCCCCCCCCCCCC
>NQII01003575.1:182411-198085 GCA_002778355.1 Clitarchus hookeri
TTACTAGGTATACACGAGGAAGCAACTGGACCACCCGAGTCAGTTAACCCACTCCATCGACCAGGTGAAATTCTCCGGTTGGAGCGCTAGGACTGATGAGGGGTGATGCCATTGCATCTGGGTAGTCTAGCTAGGGAATTATGTCACATGCTTCTTGTTTACTGCGACAACCAGTAGAACCTACCCTATGCCATTCACCCGATGAGGAGGGACTAAGTGGGCCGATACGAAGGCAACAACAGCTCCTACAGCCAACTAATTGCCGAGTAACCCATAACCGTCGGCCTTCAGCCTTTCCTTTACTCGGGAACAGTGTAATTAATTTATTGTTGTTACTGACAGTAAGTGCAAATTTTTTGTTGCATAAAATGGTACAAGCCGCCCGCCGATTGCAGGAGTCACTCCTCAGTCTCCACCAGATATTTGTTTGAGCCACCCCAGAACACCAACGGGACTCCACATCCAGTCGTAGTCCGCCTTCAACTTGGGATCCCCATGGGCCTGGGCATCACCGACGAGATTCATCGATCACCGCCGCCTGCTGTCATCACCCGAAGTCCAGCAGCCCCAGAACCAGTCGCCCCCGGACGGGGTCCTGAGAGCCGTCTACAGCAGCCAGCCATCAGACAGTTTCAGCTCCAGCCTGCAGGGGGTAAGCTTGTAGCTGCCCAACCAGGCCGATTCTGTATACCGGCTCCTTAAAGGTCAGGGCGAACCTGCAGTAACCAGCTCGTAAGACCTACCGGGGTTCTCTGCCTGAACGCACTTAAAAACCCCCCTAGACTAGGTGACGTTCCAAGCACCCCAGCCATAATGTGTCAAAATATAACAATCACTCCAAATGAAACTTAAGTTAATGAACAATAATGTTAACTACCACATTTTACAATGTTTACCTTGTATCGTCAGGCCTATATAATATTTTTTTAAATGTTAAAAATAAAAATTTTAAAATCATAAGCTTAAAATTACATTAGTATTCACACAAAAAATAATTGTAACAGTATAGCAATTACATTCACGTCCGAAAACTGGGATCTTTCACGGCTCCAAGAAAAATGATTGTTACTTTGAAAGGATAATTATTTGTATTTGGACCAATTGTGACCCAACCCCCAAACCCTATACTACACAAAAAATGCATGAAAATTTTACTTACATTGTTTATTTAATGCTGTAGCTGCAAAATTTAACATTAATAAATACAGTCAAATAGTTACCATGAATTTACTCATAAGATCTGCACGCTTAAAGATCAAAATCGACTTATTTTGATTGACTTTGACCACCANATTACATTCACGTCCGAAAACTGGGATCTTTCACGGCTCCAAGAAAAATGATTGTTACTTTGAAAGGATAATTATATGTATTTGGACCAATTGTGACCCAACCCCCAAACCCTATACTACACAAAAAATGCATGAAAATTTTACTTACATTGTTTATTTAATGCTGTAGCTGCAAAATTTAACATTAATAAATACAGTCAAATGGTTACCATGAATTTACTCATAAGATCTGCACGCTTAAAGATCAAAATCGACTTATTTTGATTGACTTTGACCACCANGTTACCATGAATTTACTCATAAGATCTGCACGCTTAAAGATCAAAATCGACTTATTTTGATTGACTTTGACCACCAAAACCTCAAAAATTGCAACAGTGTTTAATAGTTTCTAAAGCAAAAATAACATGTTTCAACAAAATATTCGTTGGGGGCCCTATTTCACAAGCAGCTGATTAAATGAAGGCAGCAATTTTACAAGTCCTTTCTTATGAACTGACAAAAATTAGAAAATTGACAAAAAATAAAAAAATTTCAGTAAAAATGTAAGATCATGCATGCCTGCACAGAGATAGATAGTAAAAGGTGAAGGAGAGGGGGAGATTATTATTCAGCTAAGATGTACATCCCAAATATCTTCAGAAATGCTGAAGATATCAAAACTGTGATTTTAAATGTGTAAAAGGCATTACGGGGCCTCAGAAGACACCATCTATGCCTGTTCCAAGATGTAATTAAGTGCTGAGATATCGATATCGAATGTGGTTTTTTAAATGGGAATATACTCATTTCTCCCAACAGCATAACATTTTATTAAGCGGCGAGTTCAGTGATATGATTATTTTGAAAACCAGATTAGCACTTTTTGAGATATAAGGGGGTGTTCCTAGGTGTATGCATTTGACTGTAGCTGTGGCGGGATTGCAAATGTACGGAAAGGAAATAGTTTTTACGTACTTAATCATGAGGACATCACAATTTAATGATGCAGTTTCTTTCACAAAAAAATATCCTTTTCCTAAAAGTTGTTGCAAAAAATCATGGTGTGAGCAATATACAAAAGCAGGAGTATTTATAATTTTTCTGTACTCTTTGCATTGTACTTTCGCTTATTTGCTTATTTCCAAGAGAACCCCCCACCCCCCCTGCCGNTAATTTTTCTGTACTCTTTGCATTGTACTTTCGCTTATTTGCTTATTTCCAAGAGAACCCCCCACCCCCCCTGCCTGACAACAAAAAATTTTTTAATTTGGTACATATCTCTGAACCTCACATTCTTTAGTTTCTCATAAACTTCTAGTTTGNTAATTTTTCTGTACTCTTTGCATTGTACTTTCGCTTATTTGCTTATTTCCAAGAGAACCCCCCACCCCCCCTGCCGGACAACAAAAAATTTTTTAATTTGGTACATATCTCTGAACCTCACATTCTTTAGTTTCTCATAAACTTCTAGTTTGNGACAACAAAAAATTTTTTAATTTGGTACATATCTCTGAACCTCACATTCTTTAGTTTCTCATAAACTTCTAGTTTGGGTAAAGGAAACAAGATAGGGAAGGATAAAAGAGATGGAAAAGGGCAGACTACTGGAATTCTTTGTTTGTGGACAGGTCGGAGGGAGAGAGAGTGACAACTGTTGTTCTATGACTGCTTGCTGTGGCCTGAACGTGAATGTAAGGCAGCCACTTGAAAGTAAATTTTGTTGCACAGCAAGAATATAAATATTGCAGTACTTATAAATTATATGAATTTTGCAGAGGTAATTTTACTTTGAATTACATTTTATACAGAATTCTACATTAAATTAACCAAATTCCAAAGCATACAAAATACCACTGTTATGTTCAGGGCTAACAACAACTTTGATTTACATAGAATTTTGAATATAAACCAAGTTTGAATTAACACGGTTATACTGTACCATATTTACTCGATTATAGGTCACCCTCAATTTTTGTAAGCCGCACCTACATTTTTTGGGGAAAATCCTGGGGTACATTTTGTGTGTGTGCGTGTGTATGTGTGTTTTAGAGGGGGCACATGGCAGGCCACAGATTGAACCACCACTTCATTCGCCCTCAGTATAAATGATTTTCCATTGACACACATATTTCACACTGACAAAACAGAATATTGTAATTTCAGATGCAAATGACTGCATTGCATGCTTCTCTCTAATGGCCCCAGTTCGATTCATCTATTTCAAATGCCATACGAGCTGCTTATTTTCAGCAAAAATAACCACATTTATATTATAGAAACCAAATAATAATCACTTTTTTCTGTCATTATGAATGAAGCATTGTGTTTTAATCTCACTGTTCAGACAACGAACACACACACTTGCAGCGCATCAGAGGAGGTTTCCCCATACGTGCGGCCTGCTCCAGCTATCCCTCGCTCACCACGTCTCTCGAGAGTATTTATTCCTTTGCACGCCCTCCAAACAAGGTAGTTCACCGCTCGCGACAGTTTGCACCAGTTTAGCA
This sequence comes from Clitarchus hookeri, assembly GCA_002778355.1. NCBI lineage: Eukaryota > Metazoa > Arthropoda > Insecta > Phasmatodea > Phasmatidae > Clitarchus > Clitarchus hookeri. Next base: position 186,193 of record NQII01003575.1, read on the forward strand.
GCTGTAAATACCGCTACCTCACCACTCTACCCGTAAACGCTTTCCTTCAGCAGTATCTACTTTAACCTATTTCACTTTATTGCTATAGCCGTTAATTTGTTTTTTCTCAAACGCCTTGGTAAGAAACTATTGTCGCAGAACGTTCTTTGAAGTTACAGGTGCTGGCCTACATGCCTCGTCAGCAGCGGACGCAATGTGTACTGGGGTCACCCTCACCCTGAGTTTCAGTTCAAAACTCGTTACCGACTTGTGGTAAACAGCTTGGCAAACTTGGTCTCTCGTCCATCAGACATTAGCGAGCACAGGTTGGAAATACATGTTTTGTAACATCCTTCAGACGGAATAAAACCTATATCTATCAGATACCTCTTTGTGGTCTGGTCAATCTCTTTCGCTTTACGCCTTCCTTACCTGCTTTATCTTCTGTGTGCATATTCGTCTATCTATTTCCACCAAGTGCACGTTCAATCTCCGCGCTAGAGACTCAAATCACGTACCCGCTGAAGGGCACTCCCGCCTCTTGTCAATGTTTGGTGTCTAGTGCTAACTTGTTACGCCACCCTCTAGTGCCCCACTTTGACAAANTGTGGCAAAGGGAGAGAGAACCTTTCTCTGAGGCTACTGAGGCTTGAGGAGAACCAACAGATTAGGCCACTAAGACTCCCAGGTTACAAGCTGGTCATGCCGCTTACTAAGAGCAGTAGAACCCTTGTGTGGGGAACACTGTGAGTCAAGAGGGGAAATTGAGGTCAGTAGCTGGTCACGCCGCTCACTCCAAGGAGGATCAGGAGGCCCTCTCCCCAAGTTGCTATAGGCCCGAGCACCGTCGATCGTGAAGCGTATTTGCGATGGTAATCAATTGATAGGACTTCAGCAGGGGTCTACACCAAGGCACCGGCCCCAGGAAGAGTACGTTCCTTCCTGGACGGACCACGTCAGAACCTGCCCTCCTGTGCGCTGCTACGTAATTTTACGTATATCTGCGGTCGTGCCTGCGCCTACAGGACACCCACTAAATCCTCTAAGATAGAAATTATTTTACACTTCTTTTGTTTTATCACTTATACAATTAACGTAACATCACTGACGGTGCACAGCTGCGTACCCACAACCATTCCATTGCCTCACCACCGGGCGGGCCAGAAAAGAGATAACACAATCCGTAGTGCCCAAGTTTCTCGCTCTGGTGAGCCAGGACCAGACGCCCCCAGGGTTCAAATACGTTCGCCCATACAGCCTTCAAAATCCTCGTTAAGGAGGCTTCATTTCCCTAGTCTCTTAGAGGGATACAGAGCCAGTGCACTATCACCACGTTGCCCAACTGGCGTCAAATTAACTGCTACACTTGCCGCTAGACAACTCTCTCATTACTCCACATAAAGTTGGTAAGTTTCCCACTAGATAGCAGCGATGTTCATTACACATAAAGATACAGTACATCACCCAAGATGCTTCCTGCAAAAACATATCTGCCCGATCAGTTACCACCTAAATATACTTTGTTTTCTGGAGGATGTTTTTCACATTTCGGAGCATGTATGTACTATTTTGTTAAGAAATTAGTTTGAAAACCCATATTTCAAATCCTGCATACAATTCTGTCTGTAGAACCAGTAACATCTATGATCAATTTCATGTTGTACATACACATTACTAAAATCATTTTATACTAGACCTTCCCAAATTTTTTAAAAAACATATCTACCTTATTTAAAAAATTGGATAAATGAATGTTTTAATTTATTAAGGTATATATTATGAATGGCACAGACATAACACCTAAAAATAATTCTTCAAACAAATACTACAGTTGCGCCAAAAAAACATTTAGGGCCAAAAAATTGATGGTACTTGATAAGCAACATCCTTGTTAGTCAAAAATATTTTTGGAAAAAATGTGTAGCTTAGACTCAAGTATACACGGTACATACTTTCACTCAATCACCTATGAATAGAGACCTGAAGAAATATATGTTATTTCCCCCAAAAATATGCGTTATTTTAAAAAAAAAAATAGGCGTAATTTTTTGTCAAAAAAAGCTGTTATTTTCTTGCTCCAAAAAGGCAGGTTTTCAGAATGAAGATTGCTCCATTTTTTCATGTACTCTTTATAAAGACATACATAATTTGAGAAATATCACTATTCGTGAAACCTGAAACTGGCAGTGTTATTCCTGTTGAAAAGCAGAGTTTTTTTTTAACAATTATTCCCTTGCAAAAATACCTAACTCCCAGAGAAAATACAGTCACACTTTTAAGACAAAACAACTAGTTTCCTTTATCAACAGACAACAATGAAAACCATTTCACAATTCACTGGCAAGGGCATGCTGTTTCATGAAGAGACTAATGTAAACAAATCATACAAAGTTATAAAAAAAAAAATATATATATGCCTTGTAGGATACAAAAAAAATTAATTAGAGAAATCTACCTTTACGTTTTTAACTATCTAAACCTTTAACAACAGATTTTCTTGTTAGGCCCGCTAACAAAACTTTTGTTTGTTCAAAACATGTCATTTTTCCCGCACATATTTGCAGAGAATAGGTATGATAAAAAATACAGTTAGGTGGAAGAATACAAAATTAAAATACATGATAATTTAATTTACAAATATATTCTACATAAATAAATGCATAAAAAACATTTTTTGACTGCCGTGCCGCTTTGTAAAAAATAAATAATTGTTGGATAAAACATGATGATGCTATGAATGTAAACAAACTCAGCGAGCTAGTTGGCGCAAATTCCATAGATAACGTGGTGCTTGGTAGACGTGAACACTACAACGGCGGGGTTTCCTTGTGGGCAAATAAACTTTTGCAGGGCCATGCGCTGGAATGTTTACTCAAAGTGACGCATCATCACTTGCGGTCATGTTATTTATGGCCCTAAACACACGCTACGGTAAGTAAAACATGTTTTCGTTAATGGTGGTAAATCAAAAAAATCTACCGACAAACTCTGCATGCATTCGTATTTGAATATGTAAAAACACACAAAATACATCATAGGAAGCAACTGTGTGATATAAAACAATAATTCATTTTTGAACTGTGTACGTGAACAAAAATGATGGAACGGGTGTGTCGTTCAAAGAAAGCTACAAAATGTGATCCATGAATTATTGACACTTACATTTGAAATTTTTAACACGCAAAAATAACTAGTTGCTGCAACGAAGACGGCGGACGTTTGGTTAACAGTGCGACGAGTATTCCTAACCTCAACCACAAAACTTGATATAAAAATTCATTGCGTGTCAAGAGTGTATTCTTTTTTGCCATATTTAGTTAGCAAAGCAACAAAACCAATCTTTGTGTAACACTCATTCCGTGAATATACTGTAGATTTAGTTCCAAGTAAATGTCTGTGTAAATTTTCAAAATAGCTTTATTTGAAGTAAAACAGGAAAAATTGCTTTATTAGCACAAAAGTACTAAAATTCACATTATTTTTCATTTTATTGCAAATGCTATTTTTCCAGGTCTCTACGTATGAACCAAGGAAAAAAGAGGTGTTGAAGTCCTAGATTATACAAGTGCTGGATGATATTAAATTGAAAAACCAAGTTTTTCTTTGTAAATAATAATCTGATATAATAAGAATAATATGATTTTGCTACTGCACTTTTGTTGCTGTTTGTTTGAAGATACTATAATGTTTAATACCTTAACAAAGTTTTTTCACTTAATGCTACTGATACTTGATTTAAAACAAAACAAATTAAAAAAAAGTCTAATCTATACACATTATACAGTATAAATATAAAACATCTAACATTCAAAGTCACTGGTTTACTGACCTTGTTGGCCATGGTGCTTGGCTACTGCATTAAGAAACAAAACAAATTTCAGTTAAACACATTTGACGAGTATTACTTTTTAGATAAATAAATGCTACAGAACATTATGTTTACATTAAAAATGCTAGTGAAACCCAGGCACTAAAAAGACAATAACAATGTTCACTTTACAGTATTCTAAGTAATAAAATTACGACAACAACAATGATGATTGATGGATGATGATGGATTAATTATGGATGATATAAATGCAAAATTAAACACGTGAAAGTCACCTCGCTTTCTCCAATGCTTCTTCTTCCTCTTTCTCTCTTCGCCTTTCATTCTCCATCCTTACTCGCTCACGTTCTGCTTGCTCTTTCAAATGACGCCTCATTTCCTGTTGTTCAATTAGAGCTTTTTGCTATAATGCAAACAAAAAAAAAAATCAGAATTAAGGATAGCTAATGGTAAATTGAAGTTACCCCTAAATACTTTACAATCAACACACTATACAAACTCAATAAATAAGATAATTGGTTCTCTATGAACCACACACATCAGAAATACATTTGACTGATTATTAATTCCAATTTACGTACTAATTCATTCAGAATATTTTATTTCAAATCCTACTAATTTGAAACAATTTCTTCCAATCATCTAAATACTTACCATGCTATACATTTTTAACATGATGATGTCCATGAATTAAAAGCAGACTATTTAATAGTCAAATCAAAATTATTGTACACACATGGGCTCTGACAGGCACAGTACAATTACAATTTTTGATTATAATTAAGTATAAATACAGTGAAATTTCCTTAACTGAACACTGCTTAACGGACATTTTTCAAATTACTTGCAAAATAACCTGAACTCTTATGGAGAAACAACTTCCCATTAGTGGACATTCTAGGTAGTGGACGTAGGCACTTAATTAGAGTTTGTAACAGACATCAAAACAAAAACTGTGCAAAAGCAGTGGTAAATCAGAGTGAAGGAATACTAAAACAGGGAGTTCCACATGGGCTGAGGAGGTTGTACACTCCTCGCAGGCATCCACGACAATTTTCTGTACACCTATCCTTGGGCATGCGCCACTCCCCAGAAAAAAAAGACGGGCAAACATTGTCCATTTTTGCAACTAATCCCTGGAAAGATGCATTTCCTAAAATGGTTGCAGTTATACTCCTTGTGCTTCCCCTCCCACACATCTCCAAGGTGCGAAAATAGTACTGTCCATTCAATTGCTTGTAAATGAGTTTTTAATAATCAAATTGAGTATATTTTATTTTATGTTCTATTCTTAGACATTGGCACTATATCTTTGCTCTAGACATTTTCCCTAATATTAACAGTTACTTAAAATGTTATAAAATTACAAACCTACAAAATATGGTTTTTTAAAGTTGAAACGTGTAGTTCTCTTTCTGTACATTTTAAAGTACATAATTGAAATACACAAAAATGCTTCATATAAGATTTGCAGCATGCATTTTAATCTGTCAAATGATATATGTCATATATTGGAGAGTGTATTGGTTACCGCTGGGGAGGCGTGAATGTGAGTACATGCGTGGTGGTTTGCGTGCTCCGACCTCATCCTTCTAATTCTTTGTATTTGCAGTTTTTTCATGTAGGGCTCTAATCGTTGTTTAGGCAATTACAGAAATACATTTATACACTATTTACAGTCATTCCAATTTAATTTCAACTAACAAAAATATTAAATTCATCTACAATTTCCACCTTTATTTGAGCAAATCAATACAGTAAATGTAATGCACCAGTTATTTAAATAACATATAAACACACTTGCATTTACCCGTATTTTAGATTTAATATCACTGATAAATTTATAACCTGGCCATTTTAATTTATTTTAGTTTCATTATTTAATAAGTTTCGGTTTGTGAAGGGGGAAGAAGACTCTACCTATAATGAGCCTTCCATTATCCACCACACGTGGGCCCGCTGTGTCCCGGACTGGGTAAAACTGGTAACATTTTAAGGTTTACTTTAAACAACAATAAAAAAAAGTTTTGTATTAATAACCTTAAATTAGGGATGGGTCGGTTCGGTTCTTCGGTTCCAATTTATACCGATTCTTGAAGTTTGACTCAAAACTGGTTTTAGGTTAACAACAATTACTCGGTTCATGGTTCTACATGGCAATGGCAAAACTCTGTTGTTACAAAAATAACTATGGTATTTACTCATGTATAGCACGCCCTTTTTTCCCTAACATAAAGGAAAAAATTTCTGGGGTGCATGCTTTACACGGAAAAACAATTAAGGAGTGGTAGTCGTAAACTGTTCGGGGATGTTTGGAGGGAAGTGTATGAAATTAGTCTGTTATCTCATCTCTCGCTCCTACATCAACACTCCTCTCCCTTCTCTCTCTCTCTTTATCTCAGCCCTCCCCAGTACACAACACTGCTAGCCGATCGATACATTCCTCCAAGCCTTCTTTGTTTGGTAGGAAGGCAATGGCCGGGAGTAAGAGGCAGAAGAGACTTTTTTTTCTCGAGGCATCACATTCCAGCACTGAAAAACTATGTAAAAGACGCAAAAAAAAGGCCGCCCAGACACCATAAAAGAAGCAAAAAGAGATAAGAAATCCCACTGCCCACCACAGCTGTTGACATTCTTTTAAGGAACCTTTGTAGGTTACTTTTATTGTACAGCACGGCATAATGTTTTGGTTTGGGGGCCATGAGTTATTTTATTAAAGTATTTTCCAAACATATCACAATCACCACATATTAATGTAAAAAAAGAATAATTTTTTACATATTTACTAATCTTAAATAAATTTAATACAACAAGTTTATCTGTATACATTAAAACTTGTCTTCACACTTTGTTATTGTTCAATTCTTCCATATAACGGTTAAATAAAACATTTAATGAATTTTACCTGCATTGGTTTAATAAAGTTGCAAGCAAAAGGCAAGTATTCAAAATACATAGAACCGAATACTGGAACCGATATTTAAATTGTAGAATCGGCACCGGAAGCGTCATTTTTGGTTATTCGACCCATCCCTACACAAAACCAAATTCAGGATTTGGACAAATCGACGGTGGACCATGAAAAATTAAGAACTCCCGGCCGGTGAACTGAAGTAACACAATTTTATATAATGTTCAGCGCAACTCAGTGCTATATCTGTGGCATCTGTGAACGTAATCATCCGAAGGAGTGCTCGTTGGCAAACATTGTGGTAGAGCAGAAGTTATGCGAATATGAACCATGGAGGTCTTAGTCTATGCACACGTTAAAATTGTGAACACTATGTAGTTTACATTCAAATAGCAATAAGTCATTTAAAAATAACATGGTGGTTTCAATTTTCAAGAAGTAAACACAAAACCTGCATGTTTTTCATTGTTATTGGTGGACAGTTTGAACATCAAAGATCAGTTGAAAATTTTGTCATTAAATATTTTGTTTTTGGAATGGCGTCGGAAGTGCGGCGTTTTTTTGTAACTGATAATGAAAACAAACTAAATGCAACGTGTTTGTTATGTGATAAATGGATTTCTCGTGGGGAATCAAAATCCATATCTAAACTGAAAAAACCACTCGACTACTATTCACTCCATAAAACTTCCCAAGTGTGACCACGATGCTATTTTGTTGATCAACATGTTGTCGAGATCACAAGCCAAAATACGTATCTGAGCGCGCGTGCAACATTACCGATTGTTATGCAGTGCAGTGCATTTAACTTCACATCCATGACAAACCACCAAATGTAAACACGTGTTACGTACGTCTGTATTTTTGTGTATAGCTTCATTTAGGCTTAAAATTTTTCGCTGAAATTTACTTTTATCAGAATTGTAGCAGTGAAGTGAAGTAATTTTGATGTTATATGCAGGAAGCGAGAAATACTAACAACGTTACAAGCAGGAAATTAATGCCTTATGCTAAATTGAAAAATTACCAGACTGAGAAATTATGGTGCTAATAGCGAGGAAATGTTATTAACGGGTATGTTATAAGTGGGTTCTACTGTATATATGCTTTATGAACACAATATATTCACAAATTATGACCACACAAGAAGAACAAACATAAAACATTTTAAATTACTACACAGATCTATAACTAATTCACAAAAAAGAATCCCTAGAAATACTGTAAAAATATTGAACGTTAACTCCAGAAGCATTACCCTATCCATTTTCTCTTTGGCTTGCTTTTTGAATGCTTGAAAACTATCCATTGCTGATGATTTCAGGTTTGACGACGATGTCGACACAGATGAGTTCTGGGGAGAAGATGCCTGTGCTAAAGACGACCACGAGCTGGCATTCTTGATGTTTGGCTCGACAGCGGGTGGCAACTGCTAATCAACATAATAAAAAAAAAAAAACAAAAATTTTAAGTTCCGAAAAGTTTAACTCTGGGTATCAGACTTTTTCTCCATAAATCCTGAATGTATCAAACATTTTTTTTCAAGTTTGGTAAATAAAAATTACGTTACATATGAGGTTAATTAAACACTTAACACCCAGACCTAAAACAGGGCTAACAAAAATACACAATGTATCAATTGGTTGCTGAAATTCTCAAAATGTCATATGCCATATTAAAATGCAAAAAAAAAAAATAATAAAAAAACATTGTTTTGTACAACATGTGGGTATGGCGCAAATTTAATACACTATATTTTTAGGGTAACAGGATAGACAAAATTTTGCAATAAATATGTATACACATTTATTAGATAAATCATTTACAGAAAGGCATGTAAAAACAAAATAAAACCAAGCCATGAGCTGGATGTAGCATTTTAGACAGGTTTGAGATAAATTTACATGTAAATATATTTACAAACCAGTTACTGTGTACATGTAAGAACATTCACAGATAATTTCACATACTTTGCCTCTTGAGAATGATCACCATTAACCACTCGCCAGTACTGTCCTAGTGTACACGGGAAAAGGTAAGTATCCCTTAAACAAAGGATTTTATTATTGTTCTCGTGTGCTTGGTCGGTACTAGTCAATGTTGAAACTTCTCGCCTGATGACAAAGGCATTGTGCAAAGTTGAATTTAAAAGCAGGCAAATTTAACGTTGCCTCCTCCACTTAAACACCACCTAGAGTACATACAGAAATACTGACTGCGAGTTAGGAAATTATGCAAGATCTTAACGCCCAAATAAAAGTATTCTGTTAAAACTGGTGGCAGCTCAGAATGGTTTTGTTTTGTTTTATACACCAAAAAACTGATATGAATGTAATGGCTTTTCATGGTAAACTGAGCACTTTTGAAGACCCTCCCAACAGGAATTAACCACAAATAAATATATTTTGTTGCAACCTCAGATGGTAATTTTTTAAGGTGTTGAAACCTATTAACATGGCCATGTTTATATTAAGAATGGGTGGAAAGATAGAAATTGGATGAAAGAAAAAATCTAGCAGGGCCTTAAAATGTGCCCACTTCACCATGAATAGTCTATATCACAGTTTAGTGTCACTTTGTTAAATACCCCATGCTCAAGTACTGTTCAGTGGTATGTCCAAGGGAGTGTTGGTTTTAAACATGATTGAAGGGGACGCAGTGGTCTAAAAAAATAAAATTATTTCTTGTCCTTTTAGTGTAAAATAAAACATCCTTTAAGAAAAAAAAAAAACTGTTCACAAACAAGTATTCCGGCAAGTACGTATAGACACATTCATGCATACAAAAGGTACTTCAAAATGCTTATCTATTAACAGTTTTGTTATGAACTACATACTTCAAAATGTATTATTTCAGAGGAAGGAACAACAGGTGTATAAAATACACACACACATACATATATATGTATCTATCTATCAATCTCTCTCACACTGCCCCCCTTCACCTTCCTCTCACACACATACATATATATATATATCACACACACACACACACACACTGCTGGTTTAGGACCTACTAGGCTATTGAAAGTTCTGAAATAAAATGGCCCCTGCAAGAAATTTCTTTCATGCACTCAGCGAAGCTACAAAGATCACATGCACAAGTCGAGGTGAGGCCGGCTGGTCGTTGGTGAGTTGTGTTTGTATGAGGGGAGGGGATGGGATGGACAGAGGAACTGGGAATGACATAGCTCTGCGATCCTACTACCCCTTTTTTTTAATGTTTTGTAGCTTTTGTCCTATTTAGGTGATGATAGTGTTATCTAGCGAGAAACTCTTGAACTGATTGGATGCAATTCATCTTGTGTCTGCCCACGCTCTAGGTAAATAGCTCTGCACGTAAATTACGAGCAAATATGGCATCTGATATTCCACCTTAAGTAGGTAACTAATGAATTCCAAGAAGCCCAAAAAGAATCTCAAGACTGTTTATGACAAACACTTTCAAATACCATGAAATTTTAAAGGGAAGAAAATTGGAAGGAACTGTCTAAGAATAGCAAAGTATGTCAGAAATGCCTTCAATTGTAATTTAATTAAGCTTCTTTCCTTTTTTTACTGTTCATATGGTTTCAAAGTGAAAAACAAGGTCATCTTACGTGAAAATAAAACAGTAAATGACATTTATGCTTCACTGATGAGGCTTTCAAACACAACTGTTACTAACTTTTTGATTGCTAAAAATTTTTCAGATTCTCTCAGAGAATGCCAAATGTTCACAGGAAAAAAAAAATATAATTGAATAAAATTTTCATACTAAAAAATTAATTAGTCAACCAAAAAGTTATTAAAATATTCCATTATTATCAATAGCTAAAACAAGTTAAATATTGACTAAACATTTTTTTAAATTATTTTTTGTGTGGATTGTACTAACATAACAAAATTAAACCTTATTAAAGAAAGAGAGATCCTGAAATATTAAACATTAATTCCTGTGTACACTTTACTCCTTAACACACATTTTTTTTCTATGAGATAAAAAATGCTTTTAAGTTTTTTTTATTGATGGACAGACACGAATACACGCACATCGGCTGATAACCTAAAAATATGCATCTGTAATAATCAGCCAAAGTCCACAAAACAAAACAGTTTTTACTATACCTGTTTGTACATCACCATTCCATTTTAATAGTAATAGGATTAATAGTTTTTAATATATATATTTTTTAATTGTATTGAATTTTTTGTGTGCCATTTTTGTATTTTCAGTTTTTTTTCCTTTCTTTCTGCCAATAGCGTTTTTGTGGGCCCCCTCCCTTTTACTTCCTCCTTCCTTACAAGGGAACATTGTTGACTTGAACTCATACTTTAAGGAGACAAATAGTACACTTGCATTGTATCAGGCCCAGAAATCGATACCGCGTGAAAAGTTGGGCTATAAGTCAGATGTTGTGCAGCTGTAACCCTCTGAATGTAAAGCTATTAAACGTTCACGCGAGCCGGTTGTACGTCACTCGTTCCGCCCCACTGCAGCTGCTTGACGTCCAAGCAAGAAGAAATGTACAAGAAAGTGAGTAAGAGTTTTGTATTCGCAATGGCAGTGAACACACAAGCGGCACCTCCAGGAGCAGTACGGAATTACAGCCAGATCGCAACGACTAAATGTCAAAGAACAGGAGCTCCTGAAAGTCGTGACTGGTAAGCATAATTATTTGCGGCTATTAAACTAACTTTTATACTACACAAACAAAATTGCATGGGGCTTTCTTTGTGCTCTTGTTTATTTTTGTTGCAGATATCGTAGACAACTGCACGAATTAAGAAATGCTAGATATAGAAGAAAATAGTGGACTGACGTTCAATGCTATAGTCGGTTCATGACTGGAAGAGACTTTCTTGAAGCCCTGCTAAAGATCTACTTTCAAGCCCATTTCGTATCCTTCCGCCAAAGGGTAAACAAACATTGACATGTGGCAGTCACATGGCAATGTTTACATGCAATGTTTACATTCCACTGTGTGTGTGTACATGTGTTCGTACATGCACGTACCCATTATAAAAGTAATGTATATATTATTAATGGATATTCCACAAGCGTAAAGTTTTTAATCATGAGAATTTCACACAAAAGAATATGTGATGCAAGCGAAAAACTTTTCTTTATATAAACCCAAAAGTGAGTATTAAAAATTAGATGTTTCGTGTGCGTGCCTGTGTCTCTCTCTCTCT
>NQII01003575.1:200253-255022 GCA_002778355.1 Clitarchus hookeri
GCAACCTGAAATAAATTTAAAAAAATATTAAACACGTGAGAACGCACTACGAGTAATCTCTTATACAGGTATCAGAAACAAAATAAATTGGCACAACGAGAAATAATAAAGAGAGGATATTAGTAAAAAAAAAAACCAGTAAATGAATTATTATTGGTTAAACAAGATAATCGCACCAATTCTCTGGCACGTGTGTCGACCACATCTCGCCAACAACACACGGAACGAAGGTTTGTAAACAAATGGCCGCTCTACTTTCACCTTGAGCGTGATCTTGTGAGTATGCAAGAAACATTGAAATCAAAGTACGTTAGCATCACGTCATTAATAATTGGCATAATAAGATACAAGTCTTTTCGAAACCCATTTGTAAGCGATAAATTAACAATTTCGTTAAAACTTTAGAACTATTTCCTCTCTTTGTGCTGGCAACCTAACGGCATAACTGTATCCGCGCTCGCCGCTGTTTGTAATGTTATATGCATGTAGCTAACGGCTAGGGTGTTTTTTCAAAGGTTGATTTTCAAAAGTCTCTTCCAGTCGTGAACCGACTATATGCAAGAGGATGACAATGTCGATAATGAGGATGCCCTTTCACCACCATTACATTCCATTGGTCCAAAGGGGTAGGGATGTAACTGCGAGTAAGTCAGTGATGATGACAGCTACTTTGAAGATGGAAAATCATCAGATACCACTTTGCCCCTGTCAGCAACAGAAGAGTATATGAAAATAGATGTCACCTTTTGGAAAAGCTTTCAACGCATGAAGAGCACGGAGCAGAAAATACCACAGTTTCCGTACTGATGATACTACCAGGTGGAACAAGATACTGTCAACTGCTGGATGTATTTGGCTTCCGCATATTCAAGGGTTTTGTCCGCAGGTTTACCAACTCCGCACAACTTAATGGGTGCCCATGTGAACTTCAGTCAGCGTAACAACATCCTTCAAATGCAGTCACTTTTTTACAGGCAGCTATGTGCACCAGTGTTTCGGCCGGTCTTCCAGTACGCTTGGAATCAAATCGATGAATGGCCAGAGCACTTTGAACATCAAGTGAAATACTGTTTTTGTATAGGTAACGTGCTTTGTTCGTGGTGTCAACGTGCACTGTTTTTAACCTGTAGCTGGCTTCGGAGTATTAATAACTTTATAAAAATTGAGACACCTTTTCAAGTGATTTTAATTAATTTGGATTTAACTTTAATTTTGAACGAGAGGAAAATTAAAACATTTTCGTGGATTCCTAAATTAATCATTTTGGAGCAGTAGAAACTTTGACTTAAATTTTCAGTTACGTGAGGCGTGTAACTGATTAGAGGCATCATCATCAACACTTATCATTTGATACTTGAAAAGCAGTACATATTATTTTTTTCTTTAATTTAAACATTTAAATAAATTTTGTAAGGATGGTGGTGACTCAAGAAATTAAACTCTCACTCATTGCTAAACAAGATTATAATTTCCAACATCTGCAATTTTCATTTGTTTCAATTTGAGAGAGCACTACAAATTCACCAAGTTTTAATTTTATTCATTTAGTAAAATTTTCATAAAATAAAGAAAAACTAACTTTGGTTTCTTTTACTGGTACAGTAGCCAACAGCCACTTAAACTTTTGATTTATTTGTAAAGTGTTCTATGTTTTGTTATAATTGGTGCTTATATTTCGTCCATGTGAATTATGTGTTCTAAAGGACATAGTAGAAAAAGTGTTGCCATATATACATGCTGCTGGAATGGTAAGAAAGCTCTCCACTCACGCAAGATACACAGATTACATTTCTCTCTCTTACAAAATATTTTCACAACAATTTAACAGTATTGCCAGTATCCAATTTAAACTCAATACATCAATTTTTCAACTATCATATTATGTGTTCGCTGAATATCTTCGTCAATTTGTACTAAATTACAAAAATTGTTACAACCATTGTTAGAATCATGTCTGTCATGTTCACTAATATTTCATACCTTTTGTCTGGCTTGACATACCCTAAAAAAATTAATGAAGTTTATGACAGGTATAACATCTTTTCCTTGTGCTAGGCATCGAGATAAACCTGGCAAATATGCGTTAACTACATCACAAACACTGCACTGTTAGGTTTTTTTTTGCACACTTGCTGAAGACTAAGGACAATAGGAAGTTCCCGCTGAATGATCTCGACCTGTAGTATGAATTAACTGTTAATCAATTTTAGGATACTTCAATGACTTCAGGCTTGTACCTGAACATATTTTATGTTTAATTATTACCGCTCATTCCATTGACCATTTGCCGACCATGCCCATTGTTGATCATGTAGCTTAATATGTTGACTTGAAGTTGGCGACACAAATTGTCGTCTTCAGATTTTGTTTACTATTGTATGTGATGAAAAACTTTGGTCTTCATTGAGTTTTACAGCTAAATTCTCTTTCAGCATTGAAATTACAAATGTAAGCAGTTACCAAACAGCTATTCATGTTGATTGTGTAATTTTGCCATATGTAGTATTTATGGCTGTATCTACATGACAAATGCCACTAAACAGTTGAAAGATTACCAGCTCAAGTCAAGAAAAAATGAACATTTCAGTTCAAAAGGAAAATCCAGTGCTTGAAAAAGGAAAATCCAGTGCTTGAAAAAGGAAAATCCAGTGCTTGAAAAAGGAAAATCCAGTGCTTAAAAAAGGAAAATCCAGTGCTTAAAAAAGGAAAATCCAGTGCTTAAAAAAGGAAAATCCAGTGCATAAAAAACCCACTAAATGCTCCACCAGAGTGCATTCTAAAAGTCAACATCCAATAAAGGATCTATACCAAAATAAAATTTTTCCACAAGCAAGAGGTGGATAAATTGCTAGCACTTCTTCTGCAGAGGAAGTAACATCATACTTATCTGTACTGGAAAGATTCAAAATTTGTGTGTCTGAAAAAGCATACACTACATTCTTGCCTGCTTCAGCGGGGGTCCATCTCTTCTGAGCGACTTTTTAGTACTGCACAACTGATAAGTACAAAACATACAAGAACTATAATCGAGAGAAATTCCGGCAAAATGTGTTCCTTCATACCAACTTGGATATTACTTTAATTACACACCTCTAAAAATCAATATTATTTTATTTCCATCGCAATTATTTATTAGCCATTTAATTTTTACTTCTGTACTTTTAATGTATTATATAACTGAAGATTGGAATTTTTTACATTAGGCAAAGGCCTATGGCAAAATATAATTAAGAAGGAAATCTAGATACAGAAAAGTTGGAATTGATGTTTGATGTTATTAAATATTTCAATTTCACCGTTGTTTATGTGTATTGTTATGTAAAATATAAGTATGTATTATTGTTTTTTTTTATTATACGCAATTTTTATAGGCACTGACTGCATAATCAATTGCGAAGGTATCGGTATTAGCAGTATCTGCAAGCGTGGTTCTGACCCATTTATATATTTTACTGAAAGACTAAGAATGTATTATAACCAATAATTTGTGATTATGTACTGTCCAACTACTTATTTTTAAAAAGACATGCTTAGAACAAAAAGGTACCATTTGCAAGAACAGATAATATACAGTTTGCTTACCTTTGATTTGAAGGTAGAAGCAAAGTTTGAAGAATTTTTTGCCTGGTCACCTGTTGGCACCTTCTTCTCTGCAGACAAATTGTTCAGCAAGCCTTGAAATAATAAGAGCATGTAAAAAATTATAGGAAATGCATTAAATGCAATCAACATATTCACTTACATTTAAGCTATTATAAATATAAATGTTAAAATTATTAATTATGCAATTTTGTTTACAATTAATGTTGCAACTGAACTATCGCAAACATATATAAAACAAATGTCACAACATATATTTCATAATTTTAGTAATCTTACTAAATTCCCATCATTATGCTATTTTATTTCCTACAATACATTTCACAATTTGAATGAAACTGTAGTTAGATGGCACAACCAGAGAAATATAGTGAATTAGGAATGATAAACCAATACACATTTAAAACAAGTAATATTGGAATAAAATCCCTTTCAGGTTAAGGCATCAGTGCCTGTTTACAAATATACAACCATCTTGTGCCATCCAAATACATAATGATAGGCGACTATTAAAATTGTTATGAAATGTCCAAGACCTCTGAAACATTTGCTGTTACCATCATTTTTAAATACATGAGAAACAATTATGTACACAATATGACAACATGGTAATGAACTGTGATGAGGTTATAAATGGATACATTTAGCACGAAATGGTAATCAATCTGGTTAGCCAAAATGCATATGTATAAAAGTGCCGTGAGCAACTAATTACAGTAAAACCCTTTTAAGAAGTTCCTCCCCATAATGTTTTCTTGATAATAAGTTCATATAATTTTGTACCTGATCTGTACACCTCAAAGTAAATTGTTCCTCTTAAGAAAATTTCCTGGTTTATAAGACTAAATATTTAAGATACTTCAGTCCTTTCACAAACTTTAAAAGAGAATTTTTACTGTAATTAGGCAGGTGAAAGGATTTATAAATTTTCAAAAAAGCATGTAAGTAATAACACATTATTAATATGGTCAAATATATTACATAATTGCTTCAGTTTACAATGAAGAGAAAACAAGGTCAAAATGTGATGGCAACATTCCTTCTCATAAGATATTCCTGTTTAATAAGTTGTCGCGTGCGCGTGTGTGTGTGTGTGCATGCATGCATGCATATCTGTTGAAGATGCAAGTATTATATGTAAGGGAATGGATTGATGTGTGGTCAGTGAAATTAATTATTTCTTAAAATATAAATAATTGAAGTGAAATTTTAACTGCTAGCTATTCGACTTCGAAACTATTCACATGTTACTAAAAAAATTTACTATTCAATTCGAAAACATTCTATAATCAAAATCCACTATTCGCACACCTCTAGACTTTTAAATGTTTACAATTATGCAATGGTGTTAGTGTATACAGTAAACATATTGTATATAATATTTATGGTTAGCTACAAATTTTTGTGTCTGGTTCTCTTAATTTATACAAGATTCGCTACATTCAATGCTTTGCAGAAGCCTAATCAGTGTTCATTTAGCAGGAATGCCTTATACAAGTGAAGTTAAATCAACTTCATTTTATGCATGTGGGTATAAGTAGGTTCTAATTTCACACTACCTTTCATTATTTTCAATTACTATTATAACAACGGCTTTTTTTATCTCTTTAAACCATAATTTCTACACAGCAAAAATAACATCCTGCATTTGCTTACCTAAGTAGTATTAACACCATCTTAACTGCCAACTGATTGAAATACATAATACAGTCAATAAGTTTGTGAACGCTGTAATGCATTGCTGCCTACATTCGAGGCACAAGTCCACGAATGTACTGAACATCACTGTGATGCGAGGCTGCCTACACTCGGGGCACCAGTCAGTAAATGGATTTACTGAATGTTGTAGTACATTGATACAGCCTCTGATTTGTTTGTTAAAAAAATGCAATAAACCACAGAAGTTTTATTATATATTTGTGTTCTTACATTTTTTTCGTTGTTAGGAACAATGTTACTTTCTATGAAGTTACTGATTTAACCCAAATGGCCTTGTGCATTCACTTTGCCCTGTCAGTTGTGTTGCTTTACATCATATCTGATTTTGTTGCACTGTGTACAGTCTTGTCAGGGCTTACGACGCTTGGAAATCAAAATTTTGCGATTACTGTACTTTGACCTTGATACTACAGCAGCTGTCACATGTACATGTATTGTCAACACTTCTGGGCTTCGAATTTTTATTATGTGAACTAGAGTAATTTGGGATCTCATGACGACTAATGGTTGAGGCTGCGATTATGACTTCACGTTACACGTAACATGTATCACGGTACACCTTCATGTGTACGTAAAATGTGATATTTTTAGGTAGTACATTATGATGCTTCACGTAAGCACATAACAGTTGTGTAATGAATAAAAAGTAGGAGATAAGTTTTAAGCACTTTATAATGCTTCACGTAAGCACTTAACCTTTCCACACTAAATTATGTCAGGGACAAAGTTTGTTGCTTTCCTGATTGAAAACTCTCAAAATTCATGTTATACAGGCGTATTTGTGTTTTAATATTGATGTGGCTAGAACAGGTTGCGAAAGAATGACGTTCCTGATTTATACAAACTTTGAAAACATAACATAACATCAAGAATGAAATGTATCTGGGAGATGTAGACATGGATTTCGTGTACATGTAAGAATTCATATATAAATATTTAAAACTTAACAGTAAACAATGTGTACTTCATGCATACATTTTTACACCTCTGAGAGACATAATTAATAAACTGCGGCAATGTAAAAGCTCCCTTAATTTTTACGATTTAAAAAAAAAATAATTTTGTCCTAACTTTTATAGCATTTTCGTCCTCTTCCCGAGAGAAAGTTATATATGTGGTACATGAATTTGAAAACGTGAGCAGATGACATCGCGAAAACAAAAACAAACCCATGCAAAGCAAAGATAACACAGCCACATTGGCCATCACATGAACATTATGTAAAATAATCGTAATAGGTCTCCTTGGAATACATTAGTAAAGGTGTAGCCTGCTTACGAGAACGTGTTGCTCATTACGTATTACGTGAAGTAATGGCAATCCCGGCCTAAGGCACATTGGTAAATTAATAAAATTCTATTTCTTTATATGACATTTGTATATTTAACATCTATGTTAAAGCTACCTCTTGATTCAATGATAAAACCAGCACTCACCATCAGGTTTGACCACATCAAGAGGCTGTGAGACCTTATCTTCTCTCTTGACAATTTGGCTGGAAGCTGGTAGAGGGTCAAAAATGGAGGGCATGCCATTGCTAGCATAAACACTGAGAGGTGGACTGGTGTCAATCTTCATGGCAGGCAAGGAGAAGCCATTACTGTTGGAATGCTGCATGGTGGGGGAAACCTCCATTGCCATGTCAAAGCCAGGATGCATGGTGATGGGCTGGTTGATGACACTTGGGGTGGTTGTTGCTGGGGCCATGGCAGGTGGCGGTGCTACAGGCACAGGAGGGGCTGGAGGGGAAACAACTGGAGTTGGTGCCAAGGCAGACACAACAGGAAGAGTTACAGGAGTAGTAGGGGCCACCAGGGGCACCTCAGCTTTCGCAACAAGTACATGCTGGTCCGATCCTGTGAAGCATACAAAACACTAAATAAGTACTGCATTCTAATACTACCATAAATGTTATAAAAACATTTTTATACATTACAAATAACTTAATAAAACATACAACAAAATGTCAAAATTAACAAAAATAGAGTTATTCTGTACACCACAACAATTCCAGGACTACCTACAGAAGGGAAGAACTGGCAAGCCAGGGGTTACTGAACTAATATCAGCCGCCCAGCCCTAGGGGGCAAATTATCAGAGGACCACATCTGCCTACAAGAACCATCTACTGGAAGTGGACATAGTAGCTGGCCAGTCGAGTATCGTCCGGCTGAGGGGCAGCCATGCCAGAGGAACGTACCAATGTGGCGCATAATGAAACTATTATACTTCAAGGGTAATTCCGTAACGGGTAACGGCAACAATAAGCTGGTCGTACTAGCAATGAAATGCAATATAAAAAGGAAACACAGGCATACAGAAGAGAATGTCTTGGAAAAAAAAAAACAATTTTTTTTAACTATAATTACAGATGATGTTTGATACAGATGGGAAATTTCAGACACGTGTGCACATGGGTAATCTAAAAATATCATACAAGTGTCAACTCAGATTAACTTACCACATGACCGGATTTCTTGCAGTATACAACAGTAAAAATGTGGTGGAAAAGTACTGTATTAAAAATATATTTTTGCACCCACTTCAAATGATGTGCATTGCAGCAGTACCAAAGTACTCGCAGAACATTATACAAAAACGACATACCTGATTTCACTGAGGATAATTGTTTGTTTGTATGCATGCATGTACGTACACATGTATGTGTGTGTATATACGTACATATAGCATGTATCAAAAAGATTAATCCAGTTTCACAAGGTTATAACTTTTACATGCATGCTCATAAAACCTTCGGGTAAATTTCCTAATACGTGTAAGAATACAAAGTTTTTTCACAAATGTTCAATGAGCTCTCCACCGGATGCACGACATACATCTAAATGGTAGTCAAACTCGTCCCATACTCATGCAAGCTTGTGAGATGTTACCGCAGCCACGTAGTGGAGTCATGTACTAAAGTCAAAAATATAACAATACACAACATTGTTTCTTTATGAGTGTACCTGCGTCTGAGGTAGGAATGGTTGGTTTCTGTAACGCTGGTGCAGGAGGCCGAGAAGCAGACTTCTTGGCTGCTGTTGTCGCAACCATAGAAACTGGTGCTGCTGATGTTACTCTGGGAGGCTGTGAAGGAAGTGAATGAGTTGCCACAGGAACAGGCTTGCTCACTGCAAACATACAAGCATGAAATTTGAAACAAATTCCATAAACACTGCCTCAACAAGCGCTAGTGGTGGTGCAACTCTGCATTATGGTGATGCAGTTAATATGATGATGCTGCCCCCAAGGCTGCGCTATAAAAAATATCATAAACTTGTAACAAACACATATAGAGTCACAATACCAAATATCAAGCAGCATCCAAGCACAACAATTTCACAACAAACAAATATGTTTAATGAGAATGGATGACTTCTACCTGCCTGCTGCTGACATTGGAAGGTCATGGTTCTTAGAGATTACAAAACCATAAAGTCATAAACCTGTTACACTTCTAGAAAACATGTGGTGTCCAGATACCTAGCCAGAAGAAAGTAAAACAAATTTATTGTCAATCGGTATGGAACCACTCACATACTGCATTCCTAGTGTGAATAATCATACTACTATACATGGGTTGAAAGCGTAAGGTCCGAAAGCTGATGTTATAAAACAACCAGTGCTGACATCATACCAGAGACCTCAACATGGCAAAAATGGAACTCGAGACTCACGCACACAGATGTGTATGCAAGTGCACATTCACATGTATGCACACGCATGCACAGGAGAAAGAGCACACAAGCTTTCTTTCAAATCTTGAATGGGTTACTTTGTGAATACCTTTATTACAGAAATCAATTTAATCAGACCTGATACAAGAAAATGATGCAAAATTTATATATATATATATAAATCCTGGCATTAGATGAAAACACCAACACACATTTATATGCTGCAATAAGACAATACCACCGTTCACATTAGGTCATATTTTTGTGAAGCCCAGCTGAAGTTCTATTTTTAGATGCACAGTTTGTATGCTTCTGCTACACGTAAACAAAAATACTGCCATGTGCTTCTGTGTTTTAACTGACAACTCCTGCTCTTTGCTTAAATTTTTCAGCTGTCCAAAGAATGCTAGCATAGTTCACAATTTTGTCTTATGATAATATTCAGGTTGACTTTTTTGACTCTTTAACAAAGTCTGTATTCATGAGTTTTTATGGTGATCATTTTACTAATTACAAATATAGAAAGTTACGTTATTCAAGAAACACATACTACACGTTAATATTAAGCCATGACGGTTTAATCCTGTCAAAAATGTGGGAGGAATGAACTGTATAGAAATTATACAACCTCTTGCGACTGATGTGAGCATCCAAACGAATGAGAAGACCGGAATCTCAAAAACGCAACTTGTCTTTTTTATTTTATAACGCAACCTTTAGTTGCATTAAACATACAGAAGGTGGGACTGTGGCAAATACATTTCACAAAAACGGTTCAGCATGTTATATGTTGTGTCAAATAACTAGGGGTAAGTTACAAAGTTGTGACAAATACACGTGGCCTTTCAATCATTACTTTAGTCACAAAAGTTGTCCATGGTTAAAAACATTTAACCTTTGCACGTACCGACATGTCTACAAAACTAGTTCAACAATAGCTGTTTCATTTAATACATCACTTCATGTCCAACCCGAATAACACAAGTTAAGTAATTTTTACTCCTGAAGTAGGAAAACACATTTATCACAACTTTGTAACTTAACTACGCTAGTTAATAATACAACTAAACGTCATTAGGTAATTTTAAAATTCTTTTTGCCCGGGAAATAAATTAGATGTCCAGCAACACATCATGTCACCAATTGCCATTATATTTGAAAATGCACTATATTAGTCTTAGAACATTAACATTATATTTTAACTATTGACCACAAATACAATCATAATTTGAAAATATAAATTATTTATAAAGTATAAAATGTAACTACAGTCAACTCTTGATTCAAGAACCCTTCATGGTTTCTCAGAAAAGCGTCATTTAAAGAGGGTCATTATCAGAAAATTGTTTTATGGTTCCCTAAAACAAGAATGTTATTTCGAGAGGGTCACTATTTCAGGGGTTTTAGAATCAAGAGGTAACTATTACTTGCCTGATACAAGCACAGAGAAACCAGACAAATGCAAAACCCAAAACACAATTAAGAAAAATAGAAGACGACATGCTCTGCCTCTTTACAAATTTTTCGCCCAGAGGAAAAAAAAAAGAGGAAACCAGAATCCACACATGGTATTTTACAATACTCATACCATAAAAGATTAAATATTTTTGGTAACTAACAAATACATTTTCACCTTGTGTTACCTGAGAGTCTAAATATTTCAATAAGAAACATTTACTTTACAAAGAGCGTACAAAAAAATAAAATTAATGACGTTTTATTGCAAACTGCTACTTACTAGCTGTTGCCAATACCACTATCCCTTTACACCAGTCTTAATTCACATTTATTACAAAATAAATATTATAATTAACACCGTCTACAAATGAAATTTTCATTTATGACACATGCCTGCGGTGGAATAGCACTGCAGTGTGAACTTCGTGCTGTTTTTGAATCAAGGTGGGTGGTGGGTTTAGGAACTATAATGCTCCAGTTTTCTGTCTCAGTTGCTTCTACCCCCCAATCTCTTATTCTCGGTTTTATATAATTTCAGCAAAATTTGACAGACGTCGTGACCAACCTTCACAGCATGTAAACAGAAAACGCCCCCATTTGCAAAGTACTGTGTCAGCTGATGGTTGTTGCGGGACGCATGTTATTATGTTGGTGGTCTTTGCGTTGATTGTAGAAGAAAATAGTAGTCAAGATTAAAAATTACAATTTAGAAATTTAATGATAATTACATTTTTGGTTAAAATTGTGATCATAGACTAATGTACAATTTTTCTACATTATAGAGCAAGGGCTTTAAAAACATTTAGAAATATTTTGGTTGAGCCTGCGAACATTATGGTTATGTGAAACGTTTCGACCAGCACTGTGAAATGCCATTGCCTTAATGGGTCTCTTCCATCATAATTTATCTATATGCAATAATTCCTGGTTGGTGGTGTCAGAATATTATATATGTAGTTAATTATTTTTGTATTTTATCAAAAGTAGTTCATTGCTCGTAGGTGACTTTTTAGAACAGTCTCTCCAGTGAAATGAATTATTGACATGTGTCTGCCACTTTGTATACAAAAGGGTTTGTTGTGTGCTGTAGTCCACCATTTTCTTTGACCATCGCGAAGCACGAGCGAAGAAGTATTTACGCTGTGAAGTTTAAATTTGATGATTTCAAGAAATAGCTCAACTGTTTTCTTAATTGAATATGTCAGCCAATAAATTATTTCGTATCAGTGGCCGACAAAAGTGATTTTAGTGAAGTAATCATCCGAAGCTTGCCCCATGTATAGGATTATGAAGTGAACAGTAAGTTTGTGTTTTTTGTAAATACGACCCTGTTATAACATTCCCGCATATATTGCCTGGACACTGGTTCACGTATGGCCCCATCCTATGCCAATCTGTTTACGGGCAGGTTCAAAGAAAACTTCCTCAGTCACCAACCAACCCAACCACACTGCTGGATGCATTTCTTTGAAGACATCTTCATGATATGGACTTCCACTGAAGACAGCCTAATTCACTTTCTGAACAATTTAAACCCACACAGTGCACTCCAAGTTCACCTTGTCATAATTCAAAACACATGCCATATCCTGTATGTTGAACTCACTCTTTATAATGGCACAATTCAAACTGCTGTAAACACCAAACCCACCAACAATCTTCGGTAATTACATTTTGACAGCTATCATCTGTACTATGCCAAAAATTCCTACCCTACAGTCTTGCCACAAGAGCAAAACATATCTGCTCCATCAACAGGTACCTCCTCGACAGGAGACCCCTTGTCCACAAACAGATTCAGCAAGCCATCTCGAATACCGGAACACAAACAAAGGTCAACAACTCTTAATATACCCCTGGTGATCCCATATCATGAAGGCCTAAGTAAACTCAGAACCATTCTCCACTCGGGATACAAAATTCTGGCTTCCTCATCACAAACACAAGTCCTGTTCTTCAAACCACCTAGATTGGTCTTCAAAAGGCCACCTAACCTCCGCAACAAACTGGTTCGTCCAAAACTGCAGCCTACCACAAATGCCAACCAAACTATCACAATTGTAAAGTATTATCAGCTAATAATTTGTTGTGGGATGTACGTTATGTTGACAATATTAATGATCATCATGGAAGAAAATACTGCGGTACTTAGAACTGCAGGTTGTAATTCAAAACTTAAATTATACTTGCAAAATTTGTGATTTTAATTGTGTTTTAAAATTAATTTACAATTTTTTTGACTTTTATCTAATTGGTAAAAAAATATGTTTAGCAATTATGGCGAAGCATACGGACAGTTAAAGTCAGTAAAACGTTTCCAGCTTGGTGAACGCCATTGTGAATTTGATCTTTTTCAGTAATGTTTTTGCGAGTACCTTACTGGTGTTATCGGAATATTTTTTATTTTATCAGCAGTTAATGATTTTTGTATTTGATTTCATTAAGCATAGTTGGTTGTACGGGTACCTTTATAGAGAATATTCTTGGGTGTAATGCAATGTTATCGACACATATATGGCTTGGTCTGCCATTTTTGGTAGCGTTATGTTTTAAAGCGCTGCACTAAGGAGCATTTGGCTTCGAAAGACGGTCAAAAATAGTTTAGTAGTTTTTTTTATGAAAAGGATTAAAAATGCATGAATAAATAGAGTAACAGTTCTATTTTGGTACAATCAAGGTTACAGTATAACAATAAAATAAAAGTAGTTTATTTCAGGCATAGCCCATATACATGTCCACTACAATTAAAACGTTTCATAAAGTAAACAAAAAATACAAAAACACAGACATATTATATTATGTACTGATATTGAAGCATTCAGCCATTCTTCATTTTTTTGTAAGAATCTTTCTTCGATATAATTAGACGATGTCCATCTCTTCTTTAAATCTGATTTGAAATGCCTCAAATCATTATTTATGGTTTGGAATTCGTTTTGGGGACATTTCGTTATATTCAGAATTTTTTGTTCCATGAATAACACTTTGTCATCCAATTTCCTTGATGGGCTTTCTTTGAAAATCATATATAATGATCTTCAAGACATCTCCATAACATTTGATGACGAATCTTGAAAGAAAATGACATTAAATTTAAGAAACGCTAAATATTTGAAATACTTAACTATCAACTTTGTTTGAACTTATGTTTATCAAATTAGTGGATAGATGTGGAAAATGTTTTTGTGTAAATAACATGTTAGAAACCTGTAGTTTAGAGTAAAAATACATTTGTAACTCGATCACCTCCAGTACTATATCAAAAACACCTTTTAGTGCAACAATACAACGTAATTTTTATATTGTGTATGTGTTTCATTGTTTGCCCAATAAAATACTAAATACTAAATTAAATCAAACAAATCATACATTGAAATTAAGTACATACCATGTTGTCCAGTGTCCATGAGAAATATTTTTCTTCACAATTAACTTCAAACCACATAAAACACCAACCAAAAGTTTGGCTAAACTAAAGCGTATCAACAATAAAGACGTGCGTAGTAGACAAGGTCCGGATTCTGACTACCTGCTCGATGGAATAGCGACTTACAGGTAGACATAAATATCGGTGTGGGATAGTGTGGTTAGTTGGGTGCGATTGTGAGTAGACTTTTAACCGGTTTTCGAAGCCAAATGCTTCTTAGTGCGCAGTGTCTTTTCATTCCGCATTTTATTGGTTTCGGGAAATGGCGAAGTGTTGCATTTACTGAGTGATTCTGCAAATTATTTTGTATCGGTGGTAGACAAAAGTGCCACAGAATGTGTGTTCAGGAGTTGCAAATAGGAATCAAGAATGATAAGTCAAAAGTGTTTTGTAAATAAAGTATTTCAAAAAAGTTATTACAATGTTTGAAATGTATGTGACCTAGAAAACCAACATTTCAATGCTGTTTTGTAGTCTAAAGTTTATTATATGGAAATCAAACGGTGCGTGTTTTCAGATGCTGTATTTACCGTTAATCACAGATATTATAATTATACATGATTACAGAGCATTTGCCTATAGAGTATTTTCTTATATTGCCAATTTATTTAATATAATTTACAAACTCAACTTTATTATAAGAGTTAAAAAAATGCAGAATAATTTTTGGTTATTTTAATAGTTTATTGAATTAGAGATCATGTGTAAGTATATTTCATTTCTTTCNACAGTGTCTTTTCATTCCGCATTTTATTGGTTTCGGGAAATGGCGAAGTGTTGCATTTACTGAGTGATTCTGCAAATTATTTTGTATCGGTGGTAGACAAAAGTGCCACAGAATGTGTGTTCAGGAGTTGCAAATAGGAATCCAGAATGATAAGTCAAAAGTGTTTTGTAAATAAAGTATTTCAAAAAAGTTATTACAATGTTTGAAATGTATGTGACCTAGAAAACCAACATTTCAATGCTGTTTTGTAGTCTAAAGTTTATTATATGGAAATCAAACGGTGCGTGTTTTCAGATGCTGTATTTACCGTTAATCACAGATATTATAATTATACATGATTACAGAGCATTTGCCTATAGAGTATTTTCTTATATTGCCAATTTATTTAATATAATTTACAAACTCAACTTTATTATAAGAGTTAAAAAAATGCAGAATAATTTTTGGTTATTTTAATAGTTTATTGAATTAGAGATCATGTGTAAGTATATTTCATTTCTTTCTAGATGATATTCAGTATTCTAAAATTCTTTGCTATTTTTTGTTTGTTCCTTAGAGGGTAGGAAGTATTGAATGTTTATCGAACAAGTGCACAAAAGAAAATATACCAGTTGTCTCTCGTCTCGCCATTGCTGGTTGGCGGAGAGATGTGGTGTGGTTAGACGACAGTCAATTGAAGGACAGATAACAATATAATTAAGGCAGAAGTAAAATTGAATTGAATTTTCTTTAACAGAAAGAATACCACCACCGCCAAGACTGCATGTGTGAGAGTTAAAAATTTAAGATGATTTAATTAGTAAACAAATTAACGTACATGGGTAGCACCCATGGCTCAACATGTCATTAATTCGGACTCAACCTCATCTTCTACAATATTATTTTCCGCCCACGTTCGTAGACACAAGGGAGTAGGCGACTACGTGTTTGCCTTCTTCGTAATTTTAATCACGTTTTCTTCTTTCGGTGAGGTTAAAACTGTACAAGTTATAATAACTTGAATGTTACTTCCACACTAACAAAATTTTCTAATGGTTCATTAAAACATTACAGGTTATTCAAAAATATACCGTCTCATAAGAAGTGCTGCAAAATAATGCCATCTCATGAAAGACATTTAAAGTCTCCTCCGACCCCATCAACCCTCAATAAAATAAACAGAGCCCAAGCAATATAACTTGGTCATAACAAAAATAAAGTAAGCTGGAATGGTAAACTACATTGGTTTTCTTCATAGATAGAACTGCTGTGGCGGAAGGATATATGGGGGCTTTGCTACACTTATAGAAGTGTCAGAATTTGGTGAAGTTACATGAAATGGAGTATACATTTTTAATTAATATGAATAAAAACAGTGAGAAAATAGGTGTGTCGGTAAAGCCTAGTAAGAAATAGTTTGTATGCAAAATGTAATTGCACTGAGTGCAGACGAATACGGTGTGTTGTCTTTGTGGTGTAATTCTCTAGACTTGGTTAAGATAAGTGAGCTTGAGGCGGGGGAATATCCTGGAAGTAGAACTTTAGCAGGGCTTTTGAAAAGTTGGAAGTACACGTGAATAGACTATATAACCGACTTGCATGTGGAAAATTATTGTAGTTCAGAAATATTAACTGTAATTATCTAGTACATCCATAAAACACTGCTCTAAATACATTTTACTTTGAAACATTTTAACTTACTATAACACTTACAAATAGTTTCTACAAATCCACATTTTGGATTTCACAGTTTTTGCTGCATCAGAAAATGTCATTCTTTCAGAAGCAATGTTGGCTAAACACATAATATTGCAGTGCCTCGTAATGCCAACAGATGACATAATAAACAGCATGGCTTCTATGTGTCTGAGGCATAGAAATACATTAGCAAAACAACAACACTGACACTGTCAAAAAACTGTCTTCGTAAATGTGGCGAGTTAAATAGGCAAACCTTAAAACATGACAGTGACGTGCACGGCAGCATGCCACTTATTCCTGATAGTTCAATTTAATTTTATCTCCTACTCTTTCCATGTGAATGTACAGTGTCATGGTTAACTGATTGCTAGGACTAGCTATCGAAGTGGCATGCTTAGCTTTTCACTTCTTATCGGATTTGTCTTGAAAATGGTTGATCATAACTTAAGTTTATGGGTTTTCTTTTTGGTCGTTAAAATGTGAACCAATCCCCCCTTGTTCTGGCACAGCGGTGGCGGGCATGATCGCTAGGTGAAAAATGTTGAGTTAGGAAATTTCTGTTTTAACACTGTCCTCAAAATTTGTTTAGGCCAGTTGGCTACTGAGATTATTTGAAAGTGTTTTTGCAAGACTTGTATCCCATGTTGCAAAAGAGTGTGAATTGATGGCCTGGGTCTCCTGGTGGGCCTCTGAACCAATTTGATTTGAATTAGCAGGCAAAACACTTAAGGATGTTGATGAGTCTGTTTAGAGGTTCTAGGATTTCAAGTTACAAGATAATTCCTGTTATTAATTAAAATTGCAAGGGTTTGCAGTAAAATTAAAACCCTGTATATATTTAGTATTTTTATATATTTAAGTTTGATATTCATTTTCAGTTAACAGATGGCATGTCTTCCTGTCAGGTTTTGAAAGACCCAATAGTGCACCGTTCACTTGCTCGCCATCAGATGGGGTCTTAGTAGTTTTGAATATCACAAGGGATATTAGCTCCAAATTAACATATAGTAGATACACACGTTTTACTGTGCCTTGTATTGTTTCATGAGTCCAGAACAAAAGGATGTAAAATTTAGGGATGGGTCGATACTACATTTTCTCGATACTCAATATCAGTTTTGATACAAAAACATTCTCACGATACTGAATACCGATACTTTTCTCGAAACCAAATTAAAATTGTAATTAACACAAAACGACTTGGCTGAGGAAATGGCTCATTTTACTAGGGTTGTTGACACACACTGAAACTATATAACAACCCACATCACACTTGAAACAAACAGTGGATAGCCTGTTACTCAAACATCCTTAACCAATGATAAACAACACCGTCTGCTTTGATTTTATAAAACCACGCTGTAATGAAACTTTGAGGAAAATGATGGCTCAGTACACACTTATTTTGCAATTGCACAGTTTCCTTAACTTTATTTTGCGACTTCAAGGAAATTATTGTAACATTTGTTTTTTTGAAACGTTGGTGGACCAAGAGTGAATTGCGTGACAAGCCCGGCAACTTTTCGTCTCAACCAATCCAGTGCACGGCGCAAGGTGTGACGTCGGTTCACTCGCTCTCCTTACATTCCTGGAGAGAAGGGAAGTGGTTGCCTAACAACTAGAACGCCATTCTCGTATTCTGTCTCTCTCTTGGTCGGCAGATGTAGGCTACCCTCGGGTACGCTCGGTTGTAGTTTGTCCTGGCCAGACACATTGTCCCTTCCTCCCCGTACACGCCTGTCGAAAGAGGAAGACGTTGCCCTGCAACTGGTGTGGCATCATCGCATCCTCTCTCTCTAGGTCGGCGGATATCGGCTACCTTCGGCTGTAGTTCGTCACAGCCAGATTCAATGTCGTTTCCTCCCCTTACACGCCTGGTAAGAGGGAAAATGGTTGCCTAGCAACCACTCAGCACACTTCCCACTTTTGTTTCTTCTTGTTGGAGGGGAAATACACTTGTCACGGTACTTCCAGCTTCTGTTCTTCACCTCCTTTCCTGTATGCTCCTTGTGTTGTGATGCGACCGGAGATACAAACAACTCGTAGACGGTTTTTCTTTTGTCAGTACTTAAAAATAATTGTGCGACTGTCATGCGAGAGCAATAAATATGTGATAAAACACAATATGCAAATATTATGGAAATTTTTTAATTTGTGTTTTATAAAAAAAAAAAAGGGCATGGTAAATACCATTAGCACAATGTTAAAATTCGATACTTTTGGATGTTATCATGCGATACTCGATACTATAAAGCTATAAAGTATTGATGGTATTGAGGTATCGCAGCATTGACAATCTCATCCATAGTAAAATTAACAAATGTATTGTGGATGAATTGGTGGCAATGATGGCATTAGAACAGCTCAGGATTGTTTGATAGTTTTAGACTGAAATTGTTGAGTTTCATTTCTATAAATTCCCTTGATGATGGAAGAAGCCTTCTATGAGTAGAATCTGAAGCAGGCCTTGCAGTAGCATTAAATGGGCTTTCTACTTCACCTCTAATATCAGCAATATGTATGTCATTATAATGCAGAATTATGCAAGGTATTTCTGAATCATTACCAAAGTTAGATTCAGTGTCTTTCATGTTTGTCATTTTCAAGAATGAGAGCTACTCATTATAGATACACTTTTTGGTTGTTTTCGCCCCGGAGCTACTTTTACCCTATTATTCGACATTTTCCGCACATCTCATCCACTGATCCTAAATGTTCTTCGACTTCTTTATCACTGGTTTACCAGAAAAGGTAGAAAAATGTAAATATGTGTATATCGGGTGGGTGGGAACTTGCGTATACGGAATGCAGCATATGGGCAGCGGATCAAGAAGATGGGTGCGTCCAGATGTCGTTAACCGCCTCCTAGAATCAGCCTCCGGCAACATGAACAAGGTGGGGAATTTCCAATTAGATCGTAAAAGTAGTGGCGTGCGGTAATAAAACTAAATATAATTAATTAGCATCTTCGTATTCCATTTAAGCTCCACCGATCAATAGTCAGGTACATGGTTATTGTATAATCCTTATGTTCAATAAACGCCATCTTATACTGTTCTGCTCTACCTAATCATGACTCATTATTTAGCTACGCCCATAGCCCCTTTCAGATATGAATTGACTTTAAAAGCTAATTCATAACAGAATGCTATGATGTAGGTGATGAGGCAGTGTTAATGTGAAAGAAAGCAGTTCTCGGTATTGGAAAACAGCAGTGACATGGTAAGTGGATTGGCTGTGGCATGGTCACCGCGGTCAACAGACTTTTCTCCACTGGACTTCTTTTTGTGGCCTCCCCCGAAGCCTCTGATGTATCAGACAGACCACCCACCCAAGTCCCCTGAGGATCGCGCAGCTACATGCTGCTGCCACCATGATTGACGTCCCCATGCTGAACCGTGTGCTGGGTGCATCAATGACATGCACCTAAAAATGTATAGCAATGCACGAAGCCAACTTTTAATACCTAATGTGAATGTTGGTAAAGCGCGCAGTGTGTGTGCACTTGTGCGTGTTTGAGTGAGCATTAATGTTCTTTCATCACATTTCACATTGTTTGTCTCTGAAACGATGCCTTTAACACAATTTCATCTGAAGGTATTTTCACCTTTCATTTTTCGATAGAATCGTATGCCGCATTCCATATTCGCGAGTTCCCACCTACTCGGTATATGTCAGTGTTATCTTCAAATGTTTATTGTACACTTGCATGGATTTGTAACGTGTGTCAATAATACTTCAAAAGTGTCTAATCTATGTTGGTCTTATTTTTTACCATTCTTCATTATTGTTACAGATACCTGGCCACTGGAAGTAAGTTTACAGATATGCACTACACATACAGACTGGGTATCTCTACTACATCTGAAATAGCAGATTGCTCCTGTACAAGCATTTGGAAAGTTCGGAGGAAAAAAAAAATCCCAGACTCAACCATGGTATAACAAGCAATTACCAGTGAATTTGAAAAGAGGGAAAATTTCCCTCACTGCATTAGCAGTGTTGATGATAAACATATTCGAGTGACAAAGCCAAAATATAGTGGTTTGCTTCACTTTAACTATAAAGAATATTTTTCTACAGCATTAATAGCAATTGCTTACAGTGACAACAGTTTTTTTTTATATTACTTCTTACGGAAAACTCAATCCAACTATATTTTCTTACTAGTATTTTGGAAGGCAATCGGAACCAACTTGAGCTTCCTGAACACAAACATTTGCCACACTATAACAGAAGAAACACCGCTTATGTTCTTGTAGCTGATGAAGCATTCGGTTTGCTAATCAACCTTATGTATCCACATAAAGAGTAAATAGAGCGTGGATCACATGCCAATCAAATCAGTGATGCAGTCTGTCAGAACTTGGAGGATTATGCAGGCATAATTGCACATGGATCATTTCTGATAGAACAGTAACGAAGGTTAAGTGTTAATTAAAGATTTAACGATTCCATGATTCCACTTTTCCTCGATTCTCGATCCCGATACCACTCTTGATTCTAAATTCCAAAAATTGTGATTCCTTTGGTTACAGACAATTACTTTACAGAACTAAATACTGTATAGGGGGGTGTGAAATTTAATTATTTAAACTAGGCATACATTAGTAGTAGGCCTATTACTAACACAAATAATATAACACTTGAACAGTGGTTCATATGAAATTCCAAAACGTTCAAAAGAGGCATATGAGATATTATTGAGAAAAAAAAAAATGTTCACATAGTTTATTCGAAAATATTCCCAAACCTCACTTGCCATGATAAATGTTCACCAACACATGAAATTATTAAAAAGTTGGCAAGAATAAAACAGTGAAAACACATATTTTACAACAAAAGGAATCTTTTCACCATATGCAACTGATAAGACACAATAACTGTAGATTGATAATACTATAATAGGTTGGTGTTTACCATAAACAAAACATAGCTGGGCGGGATAGGAGATTATGAGCCAGAACAATTTTGGGCAGGGCTGAAAATAAATTTTCCTACAAGAAAAGGACGAGATTGGGAATGCATCATTAGTAAATAAAGAAAATCTCAATTATTGCCTCTATATATAAAGGCATTTCACAAACACTTTATTTGGCATTTTGTTTGTAAGACAGTTAACTTACACTGCTAATTTTTTTAAAATGATTGCATGGAAATATTTTTCTTGTTATATTCAAAGGTGTTTTGTTTGTGAAATGGCATGGCTTATATGCTTGAGTACTATCAGCGCTGCCACAGAATTAAACCAACGGCGCTAGTAGTCTAGTAAACAACCATGGCAGATGCCAGGCGGTTCCTTACAAAGTTATAACGCAAACAGTGAAGTATGTGCAAGTAATTTACTATGTTGTGAAAGAAGAAACGTCATATCAAAGTCACAAGAAGGCACAAAAAGTGCAAAAGCGAACATTCCACAAGTGGAATAAAAAGTTAGTTTCTGTAACGTGCAAATTAAAAAAGTGCTATGTTCTTTATATAAGTCCTTTGCCATGGTAACGTTGAAATCATTTGCTATGTGGTAGGATTTTCAAACATTCTTTTTTATTCAAGTGAGAAAAGTATAGGTCAGGCAGAAATTGAAGCCATGTTCGAATTGGCACTTTTCGTTTTCTAAAAGGTCACGTGACCTGAATTAGTTGACAAAATGATGATGTACTTGGTATTTTAGTATTAAGTTTTTTAGTATGTAACGAAACTTGCTAAAATAAACTACCAAATCGCAACAGAACTGAAGCTACTAAATAATATACTAAATGGTGAATTTGAACACGCCCAGTAAAGTTTTACTTTCAGATTATTTCTGCAGCTAATATTTTCAAGCACAAAATAATTTTCCAAGCATGATTCAATTACTAGCATAAATCAAGTAATTTTAAACTGTTTTTGAGAGGTGATAGGTTATGTATTTGTAGTAATTGGTTTTTAATGCTTAGATTCTTGGTATTTCGATTCTCTAGGAAACGATTCTAGAATTGCGGGTATCGAGGAATTGAGTTTGACATCCCTAGTGTTAATGTAGGGTCCTAGTGTTCAACATTGTTAGAAAAATAATTGATAATTCTATAAAAACCGCATTAATATGCTGTTTTCTAACCATTTTAAAAAGGCTTTAAAGATACGTAATGTGGACAAATCTCCATTACTTCCTAATAGGACCAACCCCCCGTTATTAACAAGAAACTTTGCCACTTTGTCCTCCATTGCAACAGTGGAAAATTTTGAGTATCATTTGAGAATGAGCACACGGCATACATTTCTAGCATATTGGAGATGCACAGAAATGCTGTATGCTGGTGACTCGAAGCTTGGTGTCGTAAACTGGAGTGCTAAACTGACATTATTCTTACCTTTTAACTCCCATTTATGGCGTGAACATATGTTATTCGTCAGCTGAGTTAGGCCTGCTGCGATGCACTCTCTTAATACTGAAAGGCAAAAGTAACACTACCGTTTGACTTGAGCCAGGCAGTACATTAAGTGTACATTCTGTATCCTATCAAATAAGTGAAGAATTTTCCATCGACCAATGAATGTCTCTGTCGCTTTAGCACCAAAAATTGTCAACACATGCTGTATCCAACTCGATTTCGTTAGAGATAGACAGAGATACAATTTTGAAGATATCCCGCTTGTAACTGGTCTACAAGATACCACATCTATACAAAAATAACAAGGAAGTATGCGAGCAAAACACGTAAAGCAGTTTTCTGTATTATGAGAAAGTGACACTGGTTCATTACCTTGACAATAAAATAAAATATAAACAGTTAAGCTAAGTAACTTATTTGAAAGACAAGCAAAATATGCCCATCGCTCCAGCACAAAAGCTTTCTACATTTTCCATGTTTTGAGAACATACACNCTAATCTGTAATAGCACAAAAGCTTTCTACATTTTCCATGTTTTGAGAACATACACATTCAATTTGTAGTTTTTATAATACAGGCTCTACATATTCTATTTACTTAGAAACTACTGTTATGTGCTAGACTATGCATGCAATGTTATTAAGATAATACATATTCCTATTTACAGATTTTAATGTAATAAACACATCTGTATATTGGATACTGATGTGTCTAATTCAACAGTACAAATAGCAATGACATTTAAATTTAATGTGA
Organism: Clitarchus hookeri; assembly: GCA_002778355.1. NCBI lineage: Eukaryota > Metazoa > Arthropoda > Insecta > Phasmatodea > Phasmatidae > Clitarchus > Clitarchus hookeri. The sequence goes on from NQII01003575.1 coordinate 223,669, forward strand.
GACATATTTTATGTCAGATAAATGTAAAATACTATTTAACATTAATACACGACACTATATTTCAAATGTAAGGTCCCATTCGTTTTATCACGTTTTATACAATTGGCCTGCAATATTGTAGGGACACCAGCACAGATTTCTCACATTGATATGTGCGTCAAACTTTACATCATTATAATCGTATAGAGTTACCGCACGTCCGCTCATGTTAGTAATAGTTTCAGGAGAACATACACATAGTTCTTCAAATCATGATCACCCATGATTGTCAGCTTTATTTTTGTTCACTGACAACAAGTCTGTTAAAAATACCAACAAAATTGAACTTATCAAACTGCAACCATAGATACATACAGCTATAAAATCTGGGGGGACATTTCAACATATTGATTAAAAATTTCCACATATAAAATAAACTTTTGTTAATTACCGATTCAACAGGAAATTGCAAACAATATTGATTATATTTAAGATATAATACAGGTTTTTTAACACACATGTAACAATGTCAACATAACTATGAATTTTAATGAAGTTCTATAAATACTAATACTCTTACAAATACCTCATTCATGACTTATTGGTCGGAAATAATATTTATTCACTTGCAGAATTTATTTTTACCTTGATCCGACATATTTTAAAAATTCTGAAAGGATCACAGCAAATATCTCACCACCCCTCTGTCGTACTTGTCCCTGGATTTTATATTCCTCCAGATATTTGTCCCAAACCCCAACTTTCTGTGACACTAACATTATTAACAGCTCAATATCGAACTTCCATATTGTAGCAATAAACTACAAACACAAATATAACAAATGGACAAAGAACTAAATCACCACGAAGAACAAATCGCACAACCAGCGATTTGATATTCTGAGTTGCAACTCATAAGCATGGGTCAACCCGATACATGTGAAGACATGCATACTAGCTATAGTCTATTCGCAGTTTCTTCACTCTTTTTGAACGAAACCTTTGAAAAATCACCCTATGCACGACATGTTTTGTTGTTTCCTAAACATGTCATAAACCAATAGCGTTTAATGCTTATGTTAACATAAACTTACTTTATTTTTGATTATGTTTTAAGTTTCACCTATATTTTATTTATAAATTATGATGTTTCACTTATAGTCAATATGAATAAAAACAGTGAGAAAATAGGTGTGTTGGTAATGCCTAGTAAGAAATAGTTCTTATGAAAAATACTATTACACTGAGTGCACACGAACGCAGTACATTGTCCCTTTGGTGTAATTTACTACACTAAGTTGAATTTTGTTTGCATGAGGTGGAGGAATATTGTGGAAGTAGAACATTAGCAGGGCTTCAGAAAAGTTGGAAGCAACAGTGAATGGAGTATAAAGCCCCTTTCCATGAACCTGCAGATGCGGGCCCACGCTGAAGGTAAGGAGACCCGCTGATGAATTTGACACATGCATAGGTAGCTGTTCCTCTCCGCACTGTATGAATGCTTCCCATTAATCTGTCAGTCATTGGTTTGCGTGGTCTGGTTTTTACCCATGCAGTGTGAAAGAAATCTTAAAGTGAGACAAAGTGGTGGAAAATGAAGACCTAAGACAACAGACAAAATGTGTGCTCCCAATACGCATGTCATCATACCACATGTGTGTTCTCTCTCAAGTGCCTCTTCAAAAAGGAGGAACAAATTTCTGGGCACGATGAACTGTGAAGCATGACTGTGAAGCATGCGTGGCAGGCACAACCATGCACCTCTGTGTGGGTGAATTATCCAAACAATATAACCATATACCTTCAGAGCTTCTCTCCAACAACGTCCATCCATCCACATTTGTTTCCATAGAAAACCATGCATACACAATTACCTTTTTCAAGCAATACACAACTTGTTAACTGAATGGTAGGCTTATACCACTTAACACTAAAAGAAGAGTCACTGAAACATGAAACAAGTAATTTCCTAGGGCGATACTTCTGTACAAAATGTCACATTGTCAGCTGATTTAACCGTGTAGAACACTGATAAAAATAATGTGCAACACACAGCAAGTAGCACTGCGGATAGTTATATGCTAGCCCACAACACTACATAGAGTAAGACAACGCAAACAATTATTGGTGCAGAAGAATATGGGTCATCCAACACAAAGTACCATGGAGAACAATTTTTCTAAAAATAAGGTGTACAATAGAATGTAAAAGAATCATACAAATTTTTTATATACTAAAAAAGCAAGCAATTCTTGTTGATGGTTGCCACAGAAAATAAATGGAGGAGTAAATATTTACGAACATGCATAGAGTAGAATTCTACAATTCTTCAAAGCTCGTTTGAAAGAACACAAATTAACTGGGAAAATATAACTTTTAAGTAAAATTTATAAAAAAATATAAACGTCTAAACAATATTCAGATTTGTCAATGTTTGTGTTCTACACTTGCAGAAGCAAAGCAGAAGAGAAAAACAGCTGGGATACAACACAAATGACATACATACCCGCATCGACAGGTGTCTGCTTAAGCTGCGCTGCAGTAGCAGGGACAGCCTTCCTGGTAGATGAGTGAGTATTGTTTATCTGGGCGGTAGACACTGATAGAGACATCTGCCCTGCTGTGCCACTGGCTGTGGTCGTCGCAGCTAATGATTTCTGCAACCAAATTTCCACTTTATTTGAAATGACTAAATGTGAGTCTATGGCTATTTCAACAACTAATATGGCTCACACTGCCATATATGGACATTACTTCAAAATTATTTTCACAATGCAATACTAACCTTAGAAATTACAACCTCTTTGTATATAGATGAAAAAGTTGCTACCTTGAAACTATTCATGTACTAAACTGCAATGTACTAAAACTTTTGCATTACTGCAACTACCATGCAAATATTTCTTAAAGGGAAATTTAGTTGTGTATTTTATAAGGTGTAACCTCACATGAGGAGACTAATATTCCAACAAATTATGACTTTAAAAATACATGCACATGTAATTAATATGGATCATGCTCATTTTATATCACAAATGTTTTTTAAGAATGATGATCATAATTACTCACTACGTACACAATATGCGAAAATCAACTCACAGCTTGATTATTCCTTTTAGCTTTCTTCTTCGGTTTTCCGATTCGCCCTGAAACGAAAAAAGTTATAACTGAGGGTGATACATACCTCTTCTATACAAAAATTATAAACACTTGCAATACCAAAGTATGAAATACAGCATATGAATGAAGGGAAAAATGGCAATTACAAGTGTATGTCACGCATTGTAAAGTGGACCCATTGCAATAGTTAAAATATTAATTTAACTTATTTAAGTTCAAAGTTTCCTTTTGCCTTGTAAATTACTACAATAACAGTTAACTAAATATGTATTTTCTTCAATTACTTTATTGACAATTTTTTTTCCGATGCAGATGATGCATTACACAGACAGTTCAAATTTTCACACAGCACTAAGGCGTCATACTCCATCACAAATAATACAAGAGTGGTTACCGCACAGTCTTGAAAAAAATTATAAAAATTTATCTTGTTTCTACTTTGAAAAAGCAAACAAAAATAATTTTAAAATTTTTATATGGATGTTGTTAGCCCTTGAGAGGAGACAGAAAATAGTGGCATAACTAAAAAACTTAACTGTAAAGTTTTAATTTTTTTTAATATTTAAAATTCAATGAGAGATTTTAGCTTTATTCAAATACACATTGCTAGGCAATAGTATGAAAATAAAGTACATAGTGTGAATGACGGCATAAGTGAAAATTGGGTAAAAATGGACTGATCATGCCACTAAAAAATTAAGAAATTCAACACAAAAAGATTTTTTTATTTCCGACACCCTTTCAATGAAGGCTGTTCACGATAAAGTGAGCACTTATGAAATATACCTTTGAAAATTATTACTGTCCGTACCTGTGGATAATTTAACGGGCACACTGACAGGCATGTGCCCAGTGAAGTTGTTAAACGATGGAGCGAAAGTAGTTCCATGCCTTCAAGTTAAATTAAATGTGTTACGTAAACATTTGTAAAAAATAAATTACTTCTTTTAATTTTTGTTTTATAATAGATATAAAAGGTAAGAATTAGCGTATTTGTAAAATTATTTACTTCTATAAAAGTATCATAGCTTCACTTTACCAACACATGAAGAAAGTGATAAGGCCTACTGCAATGTTAAGTTTACATGTGGAGGAAGAATACACAAGATGCATACAAATGGCTCCTAAGCAGGACTTTCGAAAGTGCTCATTTTACAGTGAACAATCTATACACAGTAACATTAACAGTGTCACATATGGAGGACATTTTTGACGCTAGAAGTTACGTGAAATGCTCAACTTCAGATCTTTGTATAACAAATAGATGTTTTCCCAGAACATTGAAAATCTATACAGCATTAGTTCCACAGAGTTACAAAACCATCTTCTCGCAATGGGTACAGAAGCTACCGCTACACTATGGTACCTCTGCTCACCACACATCACAAGGTTCAACAATTATTACCCCTGCCATTTGACCCTCGATGCATGGAAAAAAAGTAGCTTGAGTGGATGAGTCGAGGTACATGTTTGTGACAAGACATGAGTGCATCATTAAGCACATGAAGTGCTTGTGTCAACAGGGTACAGTACAGGCCACTGGCGGTGGTATCCTCATATGTGGACGTGAACGTACCGTCATCACTCACCGTCAAATGATACAGGGATCCGCTGGCAGATTACAGCACACTGCTGGAGACTTGTATCTACTGCAAGACAATACACTGGTCCACCACTATTGTGACAGTGTGGTTGCATGAACATTACATGGAATTGAGGTTGTTTGCCTGGCCCCTCAAGATCACCTGATGAACACATTTGGGATGCTGCAAGAGGGACGTGCGCACCGTGGATCCTGCTCCAACCAAACTCCATGCATTGTGGGAGGCTATGTAGATGTAATAGATCAATATGGCTCCCAACCTTGTGGAGTCCCTGCCATGCAGCATTGCCACTGCCATCAGCAGGGATTTCTAATTCCACTGCTCATTAGTATATCAATGCATTTATACATATAGATATACAGTGTTTATTTAGAAAGATGCGTACTAACTCGCACAAGTTACTCATCCACACAAAATACACAAGTAAATATAATAAGACACCTATGATCTCTCAAAATTTAACGTCTACACGAACACGAAAGGTGGAGAGTGAAAGCATATTGTTATGTCTCTAAAGTCGTCTAGGGGTTTCGAAAAATTCTGCCAGGAAACCAATTGAGCTAATTACACGCGGTTTTTTAAGACCTTCATAGACATCAACGTGGGCTCCCTTGGTAGCATGAAGAATGTCCAAATGATATTCCGGCTCTTGCCATGTTCTGTGTAGCATGTCTGCTGAAATAGCCGAGATTGCATTCCTGATACCGATCTTCTGATCTTTTAAGTCCATTGGCCGGTATTTGTACACATTACCCTTGATATAACAAGACAAGAAAAAATCCAGTGGGGTTATGTCAGGTGAACGTGGAGGCCAAGGAATTGGATAGTCCTTCTTTCTGGAAATGTGCTGTCTTTGTATACGCTGTTCACGGTAAAGTGGGCACTTTTGAGGCCCTAGTTACTTTTTCCTTTCTGCCATATTTAATCCTATATCTGCCTTTTTAAATAAATATGGCCATGTAAGTAATAAATACAGTATATATATTCCACTACATTCGGAAGTTAACGTCTAAAGCAGAAATAAAATTATTACTGACTATTATTCCAAATGCAAGGGCTTTCAAAAGCCAATTAGCATGTGCCTGTAGACCCCAATGAGGTGGGGCACCATATTGTTGCAGAATGATGTTTGGCTGAAAGTGGTCAATTTGTGGTAATGCGTACAGTTGCAGCATGTCAAGGTAGGTGTTCGAGTTGATTGTCTGCTCTTGAAAAAAGTAAGGTCCAATAATCCGGTCACGTATTGCACCGCAACGCACCACACCACACATTAATGTAGTGCTATCTGTGCGTGTTGCCTTATGACGTGCGTTTTCAGTGCCCCAAATGCACACATTATACCTGTGGGCTTGTCCCGACATGTGAAATGTTACATCTGTGAACTCAACATCAAGGTCAATGATGGCACGCATTTCTTTTGCGCATTGTCATGCAATGTGGTCACCAGGTTTTAATTGTTTTAAACTGAGCTTCGTACACACATGGTCTCAACCTCTTATGCAGCATACTGTGTATAGAAGCATTGCCAATTATCACAAAGTTCTGCGTGTGGATTTTGTAGGGCTTCATGCAAACACTTCACCAATTATTTCAACACATTCATCACTAACATCCGGTTGGGCACTTCTTTTGCGATAATGGACACTACAAGTTTCTAAGAAAATGTCAGTGGCAATCTCTGAATGCACAGTACCTCAGAGGTTTCTTGTTAAACTATGCACTGTAATTTCATTGTGTCTAAGTAACTGATTTTGCTTCAAAAAGCCAAGCCACACAAAACGTACTCTCTTGCACAGTTGCCATTTCACAATCTGAACAAGTAAAGTTTAGATGGGTGCTAATTCTGTCTGCTGGAGGGGGAAAGAAAGAAAGAAAAAACACCAGAAACATTTAGCTAGCACAAATAGCTTTCCTGTCAGGATTTTTCAAAAACGCTCAGCAGACTTTAGAGACTTACAGTATTATGTAGGATACCTATAGTGAAAAGTATTTAAAGTAAAAAGAAAAAATTGTGTAGACTATATAAATGGTTATAATAAAGCTCTTCAATAAAGTGAAGGTATTTTACTTGATGACCACCTCTGAATTGGAAAAATGATAACTGACACATTTTTTTTTTTTTGTAAAACAATGTTTTATACAAAGTACCACTAGTGTTTAATAGCAAAGTACTAATAACTAATAATTCAGCATTCTACCATAATTTCCTTTTTGCAATTCCCATATACTTTTATGAGGCAGTGAAATTCCAACACCATTATTTCCTGGTTAAAGTATGTTTCTCAGTCAGATGATCACATGCCAATGTGTCAAACTGAGAATGGCAGACAAATATTGCCTCATCTGTTTCAAATGTTCTCCATTGCTTTGAGTAGAGAAATGTTCTATATAGGAGGAGGTGAGTGAGATGAAGAAGCCCATTGAGAATATGCTCCAAGATCACAAATTAAAAGTAACTCGAATGTGATGATAAGCAGGATTACTCCTGTAATGAACACAAAATAATATTTTCACACTTGACTTGCATCGTTGTGAAAAAAAGCACTTCCTTAGGTTTTTTTTTTTTTGCCAATGGGTAACAGAGATTTTGATCATTTGCAAACACATGCAGGGTGTCTTAGAGGTATAGGTAGTAGGGAGCCATCAACCCAACATGCAGCATCGTATAGTGTAATGCAGAGAGATAAAACTCAAAGCTTGAATGGTAACTGTTTTTGTCTGTGGTGTTAAAGAGTGCAACATGATAGTGTGATCATTTTAATTAAGGCAAGGAGAGGAACAACCTGTGTAGGCAGGATGGGAAGGATGACAGACTACTATATAACCCTGGGATAACTGGTTTGCTGCGAAGGAAGCCTGCTCAGGGCAGGTTTGCAATTTGCCCAAAAATTCAGGAAATGTATCTTCTTTTTTGGATGGTCCAGTAGGTCAAGTAATGAGAAAGGGGGTGTTCACTTACTCTGTTCTACACACATATTGTATTTACCTGAATATAGGGTGATCTCGAAAATAAGACCACCCCCACAGTTTTGCTTTGGTCTGCAAGAAAATCTGTTTCTCCAGAAACTAAGCAGTGATTATTAAATCTTGTCAATTACGTAAATAAAGACTTAGCATTGCCAAAAACCTAATAGTTAATAATACTTGGGTTTGATAAAAAGAAGTGGCAAAAATGTTGTAGTCTGTCTCGCAAACAAGTAGACTTTTTGGACAGTTCTGTTTACAGTTGTTTACATGGATAGAGTGGTCTCTCTCCTCACCACAGATGATGTTTACATAAACACACTATCTGTCTAATACCTTTACAGAAAATATTTTGTCACTGAAACAATTGTGCGCAAGACTACTTTCAGAAATGTCAAAACAGACAGACTATTTAATGTATATTTGACTTTAATGACAGAGGAAAAACCATGTCAACCACTTTCTGCCACAAGTGAGGAAGGCAGCCTACACCATCAACTCATTCATCCTTATTAATGCCCCGCAGTAACCTCTCTATGGGACGGATGATGACTTCTCGTGTTGTACTTGGCCAAGAGATTGTAATTGCATGGACTAATACCTAGTGAATATGGCAGATGTTCCAGTACCAGTTATGCAGAAGATCCACTACAGCATTAGCAGTGAAACACAATGTAGTGTCATGAAGGCTGGTGGGATTCCTTGACAGCAAGTGCTGGCACTTCCTCCTGAATGCAGGACAACCTAGAATCACTTCAATTTTGATCCATGCACTAAAATTCTTCTATTAGGTTGTTAACTTACTTTCAAATAATTACTCTGACAGTGACTATAGGTTTGACAAGACCATGAAGTTACATTTGGCTGTCTGCCTGTGAGGTACAGCATGGTCTTGCATGTCATACACCACAATGAACATCACCTTCTCACCTTGTGCAGGGCACACTTTCTTTGGATGAGGTGATGATGGATGCTTCCATTTATTTGATTGCTGCTTCAAGCTGGTTCATACGATCAAACCCAAGTTTCGCCCATAGCAAAGATCCTTCCAAGGAAATCTTCACCATTCCTCTCTGTAGAAATTCAGCAATTCCTGTGCAAGTGCATGGTGATGCCATTGTTGTACCTCAGTGATTTGATGCCATTTTGCAGAACCCAAAGTGTTGCACAGAATTAGGAGCACTGTTGTGTGGCATACACCTACATCTATGGCTAAGTCATGCACCACCCATCTGCAATCCACACTGTAAGGATGCAAACAGTAAGAAATGGTATTAAGGGAATATTTTTTTTTTTTAGTATTTTTCTGTGAAGGTATAAAATTTTCTTTAGTATGCAAAATGTTTTTGCAGTGATAGTTTAAGGTGCATATTTGCTGTGAATTTTCTTTTTCAAAAGTTACTAGTTACAGCCGAAACTGAGCAACAATGATAATGGCAGTTAGGTGTTCTATTGTTCTTTTTTTTTGAGTAGATTCTGTGAAAGCATTTGACCTTTTATTTTCAAAGATGCAAAAGTTTGTTTTGTTTTGATTGGTGTTAACAGCTGGGCTGACCACCATTAACAAACCCCCCCACCACCCCAGTAAAGATGCCACCAGGGAAATGAATGCAGTGAGGGGGCCACAACGGCTCCAGAGTTAGTGCAACCCCTTCATGCAACCCCTCTACACGTATCGCATCCCAGTGTGTGCATGTACGGGCAGTGTGAGTGCGGCCTCACATCAAGGCAATTTTTCTTAACGCATCATCACTTTTGAATTCAGCCCAGAGTTTTGGCAAACAGTTCTTGTCGTTTTATAGCCATTCAGGCATGGCTACCCACACCTCTTCTGGGGTGAAAGTGGATTCACCCAGCTCGTACCACCCAATGTCATTTTGCTATGGTAAAATAAGTATAATTATTTTGCAAATTATTTGTGGCTGTGTAATTGTGTTTTTAATTTAATGAATGAGGCGACGGACTGGGAGAGACACGGACAGAGTTTTTCAGCAATACGTTGCTCAACTAGTTTACTGCCAACACATTTTTATATCCTTACGTAATTTGTTTGCCAAAGTGTTAATCTGTTTTGTAATGCAGGGTCATGATGTTTCAGTGCTCTCTTTCTTTTTGTAATATATGTTTCGTATTTTTTTGTCTCTCCTGCGCTTTTGGGCTGAGTTTTGGTGGACCTCCACCATTTTCGTCGGTTCTTGAACTTTGCCGGGGGTGGTTATGCGTCGCATACCTCTGGGTCTTCACCGTTTTTGCCTCAATCACCATGTAGCTGCAATAGTAACTCTTTTATTCTGGAACCGTAATGTAACTTTCGTCACCCATAGTCAGCACCACCCCCACGTCCCCCCATTCAAACCTTAACACCGGACATGCTGACAAGAGTGTGGAACGAGTTTGATTATCGCATAGATGTAGTTTGGGCCACTCGTGGTGGTCACATTAAATATTTATGAAGATATGGTAGACAAACTTCACAGTTCCACGATTCATTTGATTGGTCAACTAAGGTTGTAGGTTGTTTGGTTTTGATATTATAGACCTTCAAAGTTGGGGTATTCTTTTATACTCGCCCTGTACATTCTGCAGATATGAAGGAAGTTGTAAATAAATATGAAAGCATAAAAAAACAAAGCCAAAGTGCACTGTCGACAATGCTGATCAGAGTATCTGAAATTTTTTCTAATGAAAGGATAAAGAGCCTAAAAAATTGTTCTTCCACATTCTGCAGTGTACACTTTTTAATTCTAGTGTGGTATTTTGAAAGTCAAATCCATCTAAATTGACTTTCCTTCAGTACATGCAATCTGCATCCAAGCACCTCATTCAGCAAGATGATATTCTTGAAGTTCCTCAATCACCTCCAACATCAAGCAGTATTTCAAGTTCTTCAGGATTGGTAACACCCCTCAGATGAGCTCCAACTGAAGATCCACCATACAGATTTGGTGGAAAAAGAAAAGAACACATTTTGCTGCATTTTGCTGCAACTAAAACTGATAATACACCAACAAAAAGATGCAGTGTGTGCTTGAAAAACCTTTAAGTTAGCGGAACAAGACAGTTTTGCAAAAAGTGTAATTCCATTACAGCCAGGCTTGTGTGATACATGGTATCACATGCTAAAACTGTGTTACTATAGCAAGTGTTTTATAGGCTGTAAAATTTTTATAGTCCTAACTCTCTTAGTTAGTATTAAAAAAAGTTTTAGCTTTTTGTTGTAAATATGGCTGACGTTCTTCAAACTACTGGGGTAGCAATACACAGAGCTGACCAGGTATTGGAATTGAACATGTTAAGAAAATTCATTAGCTTTGTACCATATTCTGTATAACCAATTTGGCTTATTTCCCAAATTAAAAAGGTTATATATTTATTTTTAAAACCGTATTTCAATTTATACTAATCCTTCTCTTCTTTTCTTTAAGTATTTTTACTTTCCTCAATTATAGGCACTTTATGTCTTGTATGGACAAGATTTTATGATTTTAATTTTAGCTGAATTTAATTGTAAGTATTTACGAATCAATGTTGTTGTTTTTATTCTTGCAAATGCTCTATAGAGCTAACAAAATTACACATTTAAACAGGTTGCTACAGACAATTTGTAATATGAAGCACTTAAATTGTGATAAAAAGTATTGTTTTTTTTGCATGATGTTCAAGAATCATTAAATCTACTGCAAAAATAATATGCTTTCAAATAAAATATTTATTTTATTCAAAAGACGGTCATTTTCTTTTTGAAATGATGAACTCACCTAAGGTATATTTAACTCCCCTTGTCTCTGAAAATAATTATAACATTCAACCTTCCACAACTTTCAGTAACTGCAAAATCCATTTTCAATTGCATTGCTTGCAGCAAGAAAATCAAAACTTTTATTTCATTAAAAATATAAAAGATTATTTTAATATTCAGACATTTTTAAAATGAAGACAAGAAAGGTAAATACAACTGCCGACTGATGCCAAAAAAGGAAGTTTTAACCACTACACAGCCTAACTTTTGGCAGTAAACTACTTCCCCCGCACTGGAAAATTCTTCTTAGAATTCTGTGATATCCACCAACAGGGAGGAAAGGAGATTTACAAGCTCTGTAGACTGTATTTTCTGTTTTGTAAACTATAACATACACTAGTGGAAATATGTACGTACGTACGTCAGGGTGCTACTGTATTTTCTCATACAATGTGTATTCCCTTTAGTCAGTATTTTACAATAAAATATGAAGGATATAATTATTTAGAAGAAATAATTAAATTTCTACTGATTTGCTATTTAAATTAAATTTTGTCTCTCGACTTTAATTTGGTTGTTATGCGGTGTATAAACATGCATTTCAATGTTATTTCAGTTAAACCACCATTAACTGTATAATCTTGTCTCAAGTCAAGTGGTACTCTATTCCTTACATTCAAAACTTAATTCTGTTGTACCTCTCTCTTCAATAACAAGATATGCACATTCCTAAATTGCACTTCAGAGAGTGTCTCATTACAGTGTAAAAATGCTGGTATACTACATAAATTAACTTTTACCCACTTGGCAATGATGAGATGGCCATGAACTAATCTTGGAGCAGTAAGAAGATTTGCCACCAAGAAAACTCTGTATTAAGAGAAATTTCTCTCCACTGCTGCATTTCCATGAAACCAAAGAGTTGTTATGAAGGGGGGNAATTGACTGCCTGTTGAATATTTCCATATGCTAACCTAAAGCAGGTGCTAAGAATGGTGGCCTGCTTAATTGCAGACATTGCAACGTCAATGCATTGCTTGGCAGACCCTCTCGAAGATGCGAAGTATGGTTTGAACCATGCTGCATGCAGCCGGTATTCATTCTACAAGAACATCGTAGTTCTCCACAGTAGTACAGTAAGCACAACCCTTGATATGACCCTACAGGAAGAAAATGACTGATGTGAGGTCGGGGGACCACATTGGCCATGGCATAGGCCAGTCTCTCCCAATCCACTTACGTGTTGGTGAGGTGTTGGCGAACAGGAAAGTTGAAATGCGGTAGGGCGCCATCATGTTGAAACCACAGGTTGACTTGTATGTTCGGCTGCACAGTTTCTACCAGCTGGGGTAGCTCCTTTGCCAGAAAGTTGTGATACGCTTGGCCATCTAAATGGACTGGAAGGATAAATGGTCCAACAACTTGTTCGTTGATGATGCCAGCCCACACGTTCACTGAAAACTGTTGTTAATGATGTGTGGCCATCACTGCACGTGGATTTTCTACTGCCTACATAATGCAAACTCTGTCTCAGTAATGCACTGCTGCATAAACCACTGCATGAAATGCAAACAGAACTGAACGTCAGCTGGTCCAAGTGTGTGTACCTTTTGCAGGTGGAATGGATGTAGTCTGTGCTGATAGAGCACTCTCCACATGGAGGTGTGGCTGTCATCAAATTGTGAGTGATCGCATGTGTGCTTGTGGACAGGTTCGCCTCGACTCTGTACAGTACTTTCTCTCTTCAAAATGCAGTGAACGAACACATCTTGCCTTGACACCCTTATACCCATACTCACACAGTCACAGATGTATCTAAAACAGCGTGTGATGTGGCTGTCTGTAGGGGATGCGTTCCTGATAAACACGTGATGCTATGCGCCCACAGCTTCTAGTTTCACCGTACAGCATTTGCATATCCATCAGTTCTGACAATGAATAAGCATCCATTACTAGTCTGGTGTATGAAGCACAGTCACAGTGAACAAACAACAACTGTTTCAATTAGTTAGCGACGATGACACAGGTCTATGTAGTGGAATACGGTAAGGGAAGGACGTAATGAACTGCGCACACAGCACATGTGGTCCAAAGCGGCTCTCAGTGCCTTTGATACTGCCTGCCTCTTTACGGCAGAGGCGAGGCTCTGTAACTGGCCCATATATTTACTAGCTACAGATAACTGCATGGTCGAAAGCAGGCAAGTGATACGAGCGCATAGGAATGCCTACCTCCAAGTCATGTGAACTATTTTATGATGACTCCTGGCGTCTCAATGGAGTGTCTCCAGAAATCCGTTCTCTGACAAGTTGTTTTTCATTACATTACTTATAACTCCTAAAAGTTTGTTGCAATGATCATGCGACCGCCTGTATACCACAAATCACCAAGAGTGATGGGAAAGATAAAAAATGGAAATAATGGAAAAATGACAGAATTCATTGGATTAGAAGCAAAACTTAATGCTTTTTAAGTTTATAAAAATGAAAATATCAAAAGGAAATAAAAAATTTGTTTCTCAGATCATCTTCAAATAATTGTTATAAATTTTGTAAATAACTAAGGGATATAATTCAGTTTCAATAAATATTCCATTTTTTATAATTTTAGATTTAATACCCCAACTCTGTAAGAGCTCTATAAATTGATTAATTTACAACATATCAATTTTTTAAATTCAGTAAATCAAAATTTGCATTATTACACTAATTGTTTTTAAATGGGCACCATTAAAATTCATTATATTTCAGTTTTCATCCCTTCAATCTAAAACAATATATTAAATCCTTTCATAAATATTTTCAAAAATAAATAGTAGGCTTTTGAAACAAACAAATCTTGAAATACTATTGTATTTTCGTTCTGAAATTAATAATAATAAGTTTCTAAGCAATGCATTTCATAATACTTTATAAACATACCGTAAGCTAAATTAAAAAGAACAGGTCCTAATTAATTCAGAATGTTTGAAACAGTTTTGATTGAAGGGGAATCTGGGATGCACAGAACTTTATTATATAAAATATTATTCCTTTCAAATTGTAAAATATCTCATAACCACATATAACAATGAATATATTAACTCTGAATATGTACTAAATTGGTTATATTATTTGTTTCTAAAACATTATCATCAGGACTCAAATAAATTTCTAAGTTTTTTTTTAATGATTCAATATTATACTGATCTCTTGGAATACCCATTTTTTTTCTTCATTTTGTTGATCAACAACTGTCATATTATTGATATTTGGTGTTCAATATGTTGTATGAAATCCAATTAATATTATAGAATGCTCATCATGATAAATATCAAAATGAAGTTTCTTTTTTTTTATTGAATTGGTTCCTGTTAACTTATAAGTATAAACATTTATATAATTTTTTTTTTTAATTAAATGATTACAGCAACTGATTGGGGTGTTGGTGTTTAAATTGATGAAGAATCAATATATAAAAAGAATGATGGACTTTTGCCTGATAATTAAAGCAATAAGAGTTGGTCAAAGAAATTACGGAAAATTAATTTTATGATTAATTTTGTAAATAACTGATAAGAGATAATGCAATTTTTTTAAATCCATTTGGGAGATGTTGTAACTAAAGGAAAGTCAATATGGTTTTTGAGCCTTTTCCGATATTGCCGATTCAAACTTACCGATATTGCAGATACCAATACAGATACTGCCTTGACAAGGAAAAATAATATTATTGCACGTTTCAAAAAATTAAAAACTTTATTTTTAAAAAATTTAGCTAAATAAAGTTTCAATTGTCTTTGTTTTTATTGTTTCAGTGATAGGCCGAACTATTACGATAAATAGAAATGTAGCAACCACATATTAAGCTTAAGCATATTGATAAGACAAAAATAATCTCAAAAAGCATGTCATTACACAATGAAACTCTAAAAAAAACATAACACTTCAAATGGTGGGTACATTAAAGGTGCCGTTTTAAGTTTGTCGTATTATACGACCTTGATGATGTACCGTCTCCGAAACCAAACATTAGCAAATATTGTAAACAGCCTTGCATTCTTGCATGTTGCTTACGGCAAAAAAATTCCACAAGCACTTTTTCTTCCAGTTATATTATATGTTTAATGCTGGCACACGTAAATAATTTCACCACGTTCGTACCCTAACCTAACACCGTCATATTACTAAAAAACAGCAAACAAACCAACAAAACAAAAAAAAAGAAAGACAAATTGTTGGAAAGGGGCAACTATGTGCAACATGTAACCAACATTACAAGATTACATAAGTTTTTTTATGAGTCGCAGTGTTCGCGGTTTGTTGTAAAACTATTAAGACAAAATATTTTTGGAGGTAATCATAAATATTAATTATTATTATTATATATGTGTTAGGCTGATTAAATGTTAAGTTTTGTTCATGCTGCAAGCTTGCCTACATACATAAAATTCAGTAAACGCAAATGGTGGCTACTATTGTTTTGTCAACAATCGAGCAAAACGCGCCTAATTTTGATTTAGAAATAAACTCAGCCAGTTGGGTACTTTAGTAAAACCCAATTTAAAAATAGTGATAATTTTAATAAAACCAAATAGTGAGATAAGCCACTCCAATTATGGCAAGTTGAAAACAGCATCATCTTAGAATTTTAGGGCAAAATATCGGTTTTAATATCAGCTATTTAAACATGAATTGCGCACAATTCCGATAATTACGATATTGGCTGGTTTCAATATATCGGTACGGGTATCGGCTCAGACCTAGTTGTAACGATGCACGTCAAGATACCGACGGCTGGAAGTTACCACTCGGTTAGCTCAGTGGTAGCAACATGAAACTCTTTAATAAAAAAGGCACCAATTAAATATTAAATAAAGAAGTCAAGTTCTGGTTTATTTGTTCTATACGTTTATTTACCAATCAATTGAAACAGTTCACATACAATCTTCTGGTATGCCGAGTACGAACAGGTTCACAGATAAACAGACAAGTACAGAACAGCGCCAGAGTCGTTTACTAATTGCACTGGTCAACATGATTTTTTTCCACAAGGAAACTGGATAGCGATCCTAGTCCCAAGTTTTGATGCTGAATTCAAATATGTAATCAGATTTCTTCCATCAGTCATAGTTTTCTTGTCACAGTCATTTTCGGGTAATATACTTCTGTATGACGCTACTCACTCCCTGTGATACAGGGCGGGTTCTTGGACATAAACACCAGCCAGATGAGTGGCGATTGTTCATAGACTCATCGAAAGTTAGTTTGAAGGCTGTACTACTGCATAATGGGAATGAATTACCATGAATACCTGTCGTGGATGCCAGTGATATAAAAGAGACATATAAAAATATGAAATTGTTGTTAGAAAAAATTAACTATACAAAATATAAATGGAATATCTGTGGTGATTTGAAGGTCATAGCTTTATTGTCAGGTTTGCACCTTAAATACACAAAATTCTGCTGTTTTTTGTGTGAATGGGACAGCAGTAATAGAAAGTCTCATTACATAAAGAAACAATGGCCTAAACGTGAATCTCTTATTCCTGGGAATAAAAATGTAACAAATACCCCATTAGTGGATCCCGAAAAGGTGTATTTACCACCCCTGCATATAAAACAGGGACTTATAAATTTTTTTGTAAAAGCAATGGATAAAAGTTCTGCTGCATTTATGTATCTGAAATCTAAATTTCCTAAAATAAGCGATGCAAAATTGAAGGAAGGAATATTAATAGGGCCGCAAATAAGATCACTAATATCGGATAATGAACATTTTGAGGGACTAAGGAATGGGCTGCAACATGTCTTTGAAAATTCACTTCTTGGACTATCACCTAGACTTCTTCCCTGAAAATCTTGGGACTATCTCTGATGAACAAGGTGAGCATTTTCATCAGCAGATTTCTACTATGGAAAAGAGGTACCAAGGCAAATGGAGTCCTAATATGCTGGCTGACTACTGCTGGACCATGAAGAGAGACATCCCGAACGCAAAATATGGCAGAAAATCATCATATAAAACTTTTTAGGTAAGCGTAAATTAACAGTATATTTATTATTTAGTGTTTTGTAAGTACTAATTCTTTTAAAACTTTAAACATGTGCCACAAAAAAACACTGCCTGATGGAAAAAATCCGAGAACATATTTGAACTCAGCATGGTAATGATAGTTAGATTTTGTTTATTTAGTCCTTGTGAAAGAAAAAACTTTTTTTTTGTTGACCAGCATTATTCATGTCTTAAAAACTTGCATCGCAAGAATAAGTTACGAAGGCAGGAGGGACGATCATTCTCTCCTGGCATCCTAGCGACCTCCCACACAGACGGAAGTAATTTAGTACAGTTAAGGTGTTGCCGAAAAAGAAAAAGTTGAAAGATGGGCATAGCGTGTGTTGACACGCTATCCGAACTGCATCGTAGTAAAAGATAATCACCCTTCTAGAACAAAAACTGTTGACGCAGTTCGGAAAGCTTCTATCACTAATGCTGACGCGTACTGAAAACTATGACTTTCGAAGGCAACCGGATGCCTGATAAACGAACTCCCTCTGCTTTAATTTCAAACCCGATAACAAATAATGACGCCTGGCAAAGCGAAAGAAAATGAACAGCGTATCCCTAAAATGAATAATACTGCGTCATTACAACGTTAACTGTGGGGAGAAAAGTATCCTTGAAGGAAAAATTATACACTAGGGATAAAATATTCACTACAGCAAATTTTACTAATTTAATTTCTTATTATTATTGCTGTAGTGTTACAGCACCTACTAATCCGCACCAATACATTGCAAGTAAAATTTTTTCACCTGCTGTATTTTGCGAATGGTTGAAAATCGTAAACACCTGAATTGTCCTTATAGGAATTCAACCTAATCTAATTCTGAAAAGTAACGACTAGATGTAAAATTTTGTTCACTGTTAAACCTTATTTAATGACATTACTTTTCAATAACTTATTTAGTTTTTGTACTTTTTGTTTTATAGTATTTTGAATTTTTCTTCATAATTTCAATACCAGAAGGGCATTGTTGGCTTTTATTGGAAAATGCCTGCGACTTGTTACAGTTTACGATGATGTATACATTACAAGTAATACTACTACTGCTTTACAATATTTATTCTAAAGTGGTTCTTTACAGTTGACCCCGAATAGTTGTCTGTATTACATTCATTCCAGTGATTCAATGAACTAATTCAATTAAAGACCAGTGTTCCTTTCTTGAAGTATCAGCGTAATTGTAAGGCATTTGTATGTTGTTAAAACTACACACTTCCAGGACAACAATAGTTCGGTTGGATCAGTATGAATAACAAATGACACGCAAGTTGTTCCACCATTACAGGGTTTCATTTAAAGCAGCACTATCATGCACCATCTACTCTCTGTCTCATATAACTTGGCAAGATTGTGACATTCAGTGAATGGTAACTTGACGTATATGAAATAAAAAATGTGCTATTTAAAAAATCCTGTATCAGCTGATGCATGAACGAATGAAAATTAATATTATGTTGACTATTCTGACTGCACTACAGATGCACATCACACAAGCAGAAATTACACGGATAAGAAAGAATTCCTAGATGAATTAATACATTTCATTTTAAGTGATCACAAACCAGCTGTTATTATTGTTACAAACTAAATTTCGTGTTAAAATAGTAATATAAAGGTGTTCAAAATGAAATGTTCACTAAAACGTTCTGTATTCAAACATTGGGAGTTCTTTTTATGTCGTACCCCACTCTCCACAACTTCCATACATGCTTGACATTAATTCCAAAAGCCTACAGAAATATTGCAGGGTATTGTTGAATTATTTTTTTAAATAACGTGACAAAATATATTTGAAAGACTTGTCGTTTTGAGTCAGTAATAGGAGAAAAGTGAACTTTTACAAAGACGGAATCAAGGGGTAGACCAACGTGCTGCTACTTGTTAACATGCTCTCGGTTCACAACACGCCCTTCCACGCTGTGTGTTGGCAAGGTCCAGATTCACAACCAGCCAGAAAAAATACAGTTTTCTTCTGTAAAATAAAAAATTTTCAATGGTCTAAGTTGTCCACGAGGTTTTGATTACTAGTAATTTCTATTAAACCGGTAATCGTTTATGTTACGCCTATGCCCATTACACACCAAGTTCTCCTCCCGGAAACCCATATTTTTGTTGTTTTCGTGTTGTTACTATACTGTATTAATAAAACTAAGAAAGCGGGATGCGCGTAGGTAGTTTTGAAGCAATTTTTACGTTATTCCATGCCACATATTTCTAACTCGAGCTATTTAGTATCAGTAATAGCAGAATAACTGCTTTGCAAAAGTCATCGGTAAGTTGTTTCTTGGCGAATGAAAAGTGCATTGTCAAGAAAGTACCCCGAATTAGTTTTATTACCAGTCTTAACATAATAGCTGTAACATCCAAAGTGTGATAAGAACTACAATTACCATCTCACAAATGTTCAACCCAAATTCGTTGTCTGTAATATAGTCTATAAATACCTTCAAATATTTTTAGCATTACAATGGAAAGTGGATTAGTGGACAGCATATTAATAAAATTAATATACAGCCACCACTTGACGCACCAGATGATGGCGGAAGGATACATAAACAAAAAGTAAACATTGGTGCTACTTTCGTCGAACTGTCAAAATCTTGCCAAGTTACATGATACAGAGAGTACATGTGTGTTGCCTTTGTGCCAGATGATGTGATTTAATGTTAGAACAGTATGCACTAATCCCTCGACAATGGGGGTGTGAAGGATAAAAACGTAAGGCAAACTTTTTGTTGACCACACATGGTAGATTACTAATTTGCAGGGAACCCAAAAAGCTGAAGAGTTACATTTCTAAACGCACAAATGTAGCTCCAACCCCACATATGCCTAATTTCTTACAAAAAGCAGCATCTCTCAAGGAAAGTTATACCGACACAATTGTTTAAAAATGTTTACAATAAAGAAAGTATAAGTGAAAGAAATTTGCGCAATATTTCACCCAAAAGGAAATGGGTAAAAACACTGCAAATTTATACATCATTTATATTTTTGACCCTTGCCCAGATATTTTTTTTACTTCCATAATGTAAATGGGTTTTCTAATAACCTGATCTGACCTTTGATCACATTTTGAGTCACAATTTCAGGCAGCAAACAACAGCGGTAAAACTGACTTAGTTGTGTTAAAATTTTTGTTTCCCACTTGTGCTTATTACTTTGTATTTCTCTATGTGTGAATTGTGTGTGCTTCTCACATAACGAAACAACAAAAATCATTACTTGTAACATTCAAATCTCTTGAATTTGATGGTAATGGGAATCTCAATGTTTCAGAACTAAAGTTCTGTCACTTATACGCATTATGCTGCAGTTTCTCGACAGTCATGAACTAATGCAGATACGCACTTTACTTCAATGACATTCTACTTACGTACAAGGCAAACAGGACTTGCAGTCAAAAACCCATATTTGAGATTTACAAATAGGATGCATTATCAAGTAGTAAATTCAGTCTCTTCCAAAAAAAGATGGACAGCAACGAGTTCAATTTGAATACTCTTCTTTGTTGCTGGCTCTGAAAGATGAGGTCCGTAAAGCAAATAATTTACTAAATCTGCTAACACCAAATGACACAGAGTCTTTCCAGCAGCAAACATCTTCAGAATCACTAGCTGTTAGTCGGTTAGTCGTACACTTTTATTTTTATGCCATAAATCACAGCCAGCTTGCATTACAGTTTTATCCATGATGCTGTCACTTTCAGACGTTATTTGCAATAAAAAAATGAAAGTTTTAGTAATTCTTTAAGAGTCTGTTGGCTGAAGGATGCAATGCATGGGCATCATTGATGTACTATGCTGAGGGCCCATAATCACCACCTTGTTTAGCAGACTGGATTCTATGGTGTTTCATACAGGGTGACTTCCTACTTGGATGCACTTTAATATTGGACATATTTTCTTATAACCTACTTGTAATTTAATACAGGGCACTAACCTTCCATTTTTCTCATAAAGGCTGTATATTTCTGTGGTAAAACTTTTGGACACAGACTTTGAAAAAGAATCGTCATAATTCATTTTTTCCCTTCTATTAAATTTGGCCACGAGACTCATGAAATATTCCGCCGCATTGCTTGTTTTGTTCTCATTGAGACACAGAACTTAAGCAACACAACTGCACTCAAACTTTTCCACTATTCCGGGTACACTTGAGCCATTCCCCTTTTACCCATGAAACACATGTATACGTGGCCCAGTTAGTGAGGGATGAAGGTCCTAATTAAATAATAAAGTATTTTATTGAAATTTCTGAATTACATACAATAATAAAGCTGCGTCCTTAACAACGTAATCTCGCATATTACTCAAACAAAATTATATAGTCTAATACACTAGATCCCCAAATACATCTGTGATATAAGTATTGTGAACTCCTCCCACGACAGCTCCGAGCCACAGAACTCGTCCACGAGCACCCCAACCACTCACAGTCGTTCACACATTCTCAACAACTACTTTGGCAGGGTAACAGGCTGTATTTGTACCTGTACTAATCACTGCCCGAACTCATTATAAATCCATTACTCTTTATGTGCATGTGAAATAATGAGCAATTTTACGACGCTTGTCACCAAGGACGAAGATTGTGCAATTTTTTATTATTCGTTTTTGTTTAAAAATGCAATAGTTATGCTGATACTGGTGTAGATTTATCTTGCAAAGTATTAACAATCATAGGCTAACTATTCCAAAATTGACATTGAAAATGACTGTACTGGTATCAAGAGTCCAAAATACAAGAACCGGTTTCAAAATACTTATCATTGTACAAATACTAGTGATGTTTTATGTACAGGAGTCAGCATGTAGAACTGATTATTGTATAGGACGTGTTATGTAAATGGACAATATGCTTTGCAGACATACAAAAAAAACCAGATTAAAAAAAACACAACTCTCCACAGTGGAAAGCAAATATTTCCGGTGAAATGTTTTTCAACATTTCAGAAAATTAAACTTACTTTCACCATCTAGGTTGCCCAGTCACATAACGGTATATATTTCAAGCCTCTGGGCATGTCACACTGGGAAGCTAACGACTAAGGAATCATCTTAAAAATGAAATATTGATACGTGCAGGCAGCAGACTGAATGTGGATACTAAACAAAGGAAGTTACATTGTGGCTAGCGGCCGCTGCACCCAGCAAAACAATAGGATGATCGACATTGCACTTCAGGCAATGTTGATATTGGCAAATGGACTAAAAAAACTAATGTGAACCTGCATATTTGATTTGATTTTGACAATTTTACATATACTTTTATTTATTTTGTACGTAAAGCTGAGTCACTAAGTTTTTATCTTTGAAAACAAATTGTTATTTAGGAGTTTCACACATGGTGTGTGTGTGTGTGTGTACCTATACACAAACACACCACATATAAATAATGTTTCAGACTGACAACCAATACTGTTTTGTGTACTTATACAGTCGAATGGCTAAAAATAAATATTTCACATGGGTGAGTAATTGCATGTTCGAACTGCATACATGAAAAAGGGCCAGAGGCCAAGCGATACCGGCATCGGGACTGTCAGCAGCTGCGCGCACTGTTCTCCTTCGTCTCACAGAAAACAGGGTGGGGGGGAGGAGCACATGGCACACAGCGACGAGCAGCACACCACGCAGTAAAGAAACACAACTGTCGCCTTAAAACTCCGCCTTAATGTTGCAGTGTGCAAGTATTACAATACAAACATAACGAAAATGTGAGCGCTTTAGGACCCTGCTACAATGAGACGATGTCATTCGTTCTTGTGCAGTGTGCTACAAAGTATCTCAGTAGGTGGACATTGAGTGTCATTCCATTAGCCCACTATGGGTGGCAGAGCAAACACTGCTATTTGTTCTTTGTTTATGTTTTTTTTTTAAAGTTTCATTGGGCGCACTTTATGGTTGTGATCGAGGAGCAAATTTTGATAAAATAATTTAATAACACAATTATTACATTTGTAGCAGTATTTTATTGTTAGGTTAAGTAAATAAGTGTCAGTAGGTACAGTGGAGTCTCGGTTAACCTTCACCCTTTTAACCGCGAGTTTCTGTTAACCGTCAGTAAACTGACACAAGTAAAATAATAAAATTGGATACAAAAAGCAAACTTAATAAACTAAAAATTAAATAACTTTTTCGCGCTTCATATTAGATCAAATTAAGCACATTATTGAGTTGAAAAATACGTATACTGTACTGTAATACACACTTTTGTCAATGAATACCCAGTAAAAATACATTCTGTGCGGTGCGGAATGCGAATGATTCACATTTGTTGTTTATGTACAACCTACATGTGTACTTCGTAGAATCGTTCCGTCTTCCTCACCACCCTACCGGAATTCCTAGACACTCATCCGCCCTCCCATTCCTACAGTCAGCAAGTCATTGTCTTCAGTTTGTTGTCAAAGCGTAGTGTGTTTAAAAATGTCTGAGATAGGAAACGTGTTGTATTGGGATTTTCTCAAAAACTTGAAATTATAAAACGACTGCGTAAAGGAGAAAGCACGACGAGTATCGCTCTGCTATATGGAATCGGACGAACGACAGTCAATGATATTAAGAAAGATGCAGATAAAATCGAAAGTTGATGATGAACTTGTATTAAGTGCAACACAGGAGGTAGAATATTTAAGTGAAGAAGAAGAGGATAATACACTCAAGGATTGCTCCAAAATAATTAGCCACAGTGATGCTGAAAACATGTTTTCCAAGTGCATTGAATGGTACGAGCTACAAGAGGCAGACGCTACACAGATGTTACTCCTACATAAGATACGCAACACGGCAGCAACAAAAGCCCGTGGAGTATTAAAACTAACGAAAATGACAGACTTTATTAGGTAGGATTATACTACTGAACATATACACAATAGTACTGTATTCAATTTTGTTATTTTATCAACATAATAAACAGAGGTCTACAATATTTAATATCAAATATATACTGCTATTGATTGCTACCCGTTTAAAATATAGTGCTAAATATCCTATACATTATTATTGCTAGTATCTGTCGTGTCTTTGTGGAGGGGAGGGGGGGAATCCTATTATCAGACTATTCTCTCAACCGTTAGGGTAACGGTTCCGAGACTGACGGATAATGGAGACTCCACTGTATATTGTATTTTAGTCATACAAGAATTATCACATAGGTATTATACGAATCCCGCACCTCCTAAGCAAAGCTAAAACATTAGCTATGTTTAGGCACCGAAGGAACCTCGCCTACTTATTCAGTACGAGATGGACACCAATTCATATAGATAAAATTGTTTGATTACATCTACACAAAACAATTAACAAATTTTCTCCCCGTACCCAATGTTTTCTAGGGTTGATTTTTTTGTTTTCAAATGTAGTACCAAACACGATTAGAAAAAACTGCACCGGTAAATGTTTTGTTTACGAATATCCACACTTATATAAATTGTTTAACTGGTACTAGACACACCTGTAACAAATAAGTGCAAATTAATTTAGAGACAATTTCTTTATTCATATTTTCGGCATCAAGTTATTGTATAAATAATAGTTTATTGACACTTTGCTCACTTTTTAATTGAAAACTTACGTGACAGATGTAATAAATTGCTTGGGTATATAGTTATTAATAAATGGGTTATAAAAAATCTTAGTTACAATCACAGCAAAAATTTTACCTATAGGTGGTTTATGATAAAGGGAGCACACTTAAAAAATCACTGCAAAAAACTAAACCAACAGAGAGACCTGTTTAAACGCAGTTAGGTGAGACATTGAAGATGTTTGGCCAAAATCAGTTATTTTGTTTGCGAAGACCATTTTGATGTACGTAATTATATTTAAGGTGTTTATGGATATATTTTTTTATTAATGTAATATAACTTCTAACATTCGTTTTAAGAGTACAGCTATCATATTTAGGCTATATTCACACTGCATGCCTAAATAATAACATGTCAAAATGTAAAGTCGTGAAATTTAAACATTAAATTATTTGGGCGAAGAGTCCCTATTGCGAAAAATTTGGTTTATATAATAGAGTATTTTTCAAACATAGCAATATCTAATAAATTTTGTTATTTTGATTTGTCTCTAGTTAGTTTTCATAAGCTTAACAATTTAAGTTAAATAGCTACTTAATTTTTACTTTCAAAACACTAAAATGCATGTTTTTAAAAATGTTTATCAAGGATGATCTTACTTTCATATTTGCCCTTCCCCCCTTTTTTTTAAGTTACTGAGATGGATATTACAAAAAATTACGAGACTAGGTCCACAAAATTGACGCTAAATAGCCTACGTGTTTTACGCAAGTAAGCTATGTTACTTTTATAACCTTTTCCCGTAAATACACAGAAAGAAAACAGCTTTTCAGAATAAAACAAATTCATAAGCTTTTATTACAGATTTTCTTCGCTGTATTTAATCTCATCCCAGGTATTAAGTGTTTCTCAAACAACCATTTCTATATTTTCAGCCTAAGTGAACAGTTCTTACAGTTTAAAAGAAAGTGTGGACACAACTATCGTGACGTCAAATAATAAAAGGTATGTTAGGTACACAAAACATAAAGAACAACAAGATAAGCAAATTATTTTTTATTTTTAGTTTCTAAATACTGTATAAGATGCCTTCATATAGTGTTTATAATATAAATGAGTTGGAATGCGGAAATGCAGGTTTGCCGCCCGCCACCGACCCGCAGCTACTCGAGAAGTCGAGCGGTGTCGGGTAGTGATTAGCGTGCTAGCTTTAGGACTACTGTGACCATACTACTCGTTATCCGACATTTATAAAGTGTAAAAAGTGTTTTATTAATACTGAAACGTGGTTTAGAACCCGGAAATATTTGTAACCTTCTTTCTCAAAACAACATTACGTTTTATTTCTAAATAATGTAGTTAAAATATCACAGATATGAAGCATGGCGCGCGACAACACAATAGCTCACTGCAGTCGCCTTCATTACAATTCTGTTATTCTTGCAAATGTAATACTTATTCCATATTTTAATTTCAGACTTTGAATATCGGCAATTATAAACATAAACTCAGATGATGATGATAATAATTTATAAAACGTACAAACAAATAAGTTTTAACATTTGATGTAGACTTACTGTCGCTTTGAAGATCAAGCAGTGCGATATGAGACACCTTCTTACCTTTGTAATTTTACACCTCGTATTTCAAGTTCCACAATGGCAATTTAAGTAATCAAGTACCACATCGGTATATACTCGTGGCAGATTGTCCGACTGCGCTTTCACAAAGCTGCCTTCCATTTTAGTGCTACTTGTTTGCAACGTGCTGGGGTCGGCCACCGGCGTACAACTAGTGACGTCAAACCAATGAGAGAGCGTTCCGCATTCACGTGACAGCGACCACAAAAGTTACTGTTTTAATACTAAAATAACTTTGTCTAAACCGATTTATATGCAACAAACGGCACATTTTTATTTTCCTACGCATATACAAATGCGTTCGTACCATTTTTAACTGTATTTGCATGTTGCCTATTATATTGGCAGTAAACTAATAGAATTAATTCCATGTTTTAATATATTACTAATCATAAAGTTAAAAAATCTTGTCACCTGCAATCCAGTTTTTTTGGTATGGAAGTAAGAATAAAATCTGACGCGATAGTAACAAACTTATGTTTCTCTTTCACACCACCACCTGGGAAATGTGCTACATCATGCAATTTAAGTCTCCAAAAATTTTGAATCTCGAAAATTTTTAAGAAACAATATTACAATGAAAATGTTTTGTGCTACACGTGAAACATTCCGCGAGCATAAAGGATACGCAAAAACAATATTATAACGTCTCTCAGAACAGTTTAATTTGTATGAGCAAATATGACAACCAGTTAAGTACTGGCTTCTACAATTAAACTTCGCAGTAAGCAACTTCAGGGTGTCCACTGAAATTCTCTGTTTTCCACACAGAATCTTACCATTTCCCCTGACCCATTTTCAGGACAGAAACCTTTCATTACCATATTTTTCCACAGCTGACTGAACAAATAAGCTATCAGTGAAGTTGAATTAAATTACACTGCAACAGACCAAGCAAGTGAGCCCACATTTTATTCAGCCCATCATTTCTTGCTATACAAAATGTTGACTTCACACGAGTGCGTGTGTGTGTGTGTCTCTCTCTCTCTCTGTCTCACGCACAAAAAACACACTCTCTGTCCCTCTATTTTGTTCGTAAAGGCTCTCTGTAACTTGGCAAAGTTGTATTATTTGCCAGAGTTCACGAACGTAAGAACCAAAATTTTTAAATGCATATGCTGTTAATTACATTACCCTGTTATTCACACTACAAACATCTTTTGTGGAGTGGCAATTATTTACATTTTCCCTGACCCTAGTGAAAATTCCCTGACATTTCCTTGATTTTTCCCTATGGGTACACGCTGAAAATTGCAGAAAAAATTGATTATTCATTAAATGTGTGGCTGCAGTTTCATGAAATACATTGTCATCAGCTGAACGCAGGCAGCATCCTGCCCCTTCCTAAGCACGTCTGGCATGCTGCACACACGTCAGCGCACCATGCACACTGACACAAAAAGAGAACAAAAGAGTGCAGTGCAAACACAGTGACATGTTGGGTAGCACAGCATAGCAAATGAGAGAAGAGCAGCCTCAACTCCCAAGCACCCCCTCTCTAGAAATGAGCACAGAAGCAGTGGTACGAAAAATTTGTAAACCAGTTGCCACCGCATCCATGTGTATGAAAAAGTCCCCAAATAAAAACTTGTTGCGCAAAACTCAAAAGACAGCCCAAATAAATTAGCACGCACAGCAGGACGCTCAAACGGGCTACAAAATTATCTTAAAAATTATTTGAAATATTTTATTAAATTTTTATGAGGGTTTTTGTAGTTTTATTCAATACATCGAAAGTGTTTCTTTTTTAGCAAGGTGCCAGCGTACATGTTTTCTATAATTTTATGATTAATTTCAAGGGTTTTTGCAGTGTCTACGTCACATGTAATGCAAGTTTGTCACTTTTTGACATGCACCCAGCATAGTTGTGCCTGAACATGCGCCAAAGCCCGCAGTCTTTGTGCTAGCTGGAGAAAGNACAGTCTTTGTTCTAGCTGGAGAAAGGGTAGTACAGCGTAATGTTGCTCTAGGTACCTTCATCTTTATCTTACCAATAATGTTGCATGAAATAGTTTATTAAATTCCAGAACCTTTTATTTCTTCTGCTTGGAGATTGCCTCACATAATCACAAGGCCACATTCCAGTGATTTTTCACAGCGCAGCCTACCTTGGCAGACTAAGACCAGGAACTCCCTCAGTGTGTATCGCTTGTGATTACGCAAGTAACTTCATTGTACACAAGGAAATTATAGGCTAGTTTAAGTTTAGTGCGTTGCCAAGACGACATGTGGTAGAACGGGACCTCAAAATCCCGCGTATATTTCTTTCTAGCCTAGCTTAAAAGTAAGAGAAGAGTCGGAGGTCCTGGGTAGGGACAGCACCTAAGTGCAACTCTGGACTGAGCCCCATACAGCTCCGCATGCAGGGAAGGTTCTAAATAAAAGAGCACATGCTCGCAGCTTTACTGGGATTGGGCAAACACTGCCACAAATGGCGTCATGTTTACCGCAATGCTAATTTTAACCGGAAATACAAAGGGAAGAGGGAAAAACAGGCATAGGCACCGTAAAAACCCCTCGAAAGAAAAGAATTGCAATATGGCATGCCCTTTATGAAGTAGAAAAATATTTCTACTAGAACAAAGGATGGGAACGGATAATCTTCTACGAAAGGGTGTTTCAAACACTAGAAGAGAAAGATTGGTTGAAGCTGAGTCCATATCATGTCAGCTGTGGTTTAGAAGAATCATTTTAAATTTGTGTCAGGCACGCAGGTATAAAAACTGTTTTGCTCGAAAAATCTTCACTAAACTTAAGAGAGACAAATATTACTGTGGAAGTATGCTGTAAAAATTTGGATCAATTCTGTTCCTATATTTTGTTTCAAGACATCATCCTACCAACACCCACCACTTGCGTATTAATGCATTGCAATTGTACTCATAAATGTTAAACATAATTTTTAGGTCATTTAAAGATGGTTTAAGGCATGCTGTCTTCTGTATGAAGGAGTTAATACACCGTATTATCTAAAAGTGTGCCTTTTTTTAAGAGTTTGACGCATAGGTACAAAGGACCAGTTCAAATTTTTAGTCTTTTTAAAGGTGAATGTTCGAAACGTCTTGGCATTGTTTTTATAACGGGGAAATTAATGATGTTTATATCGTCTGCTATTCTGTAGACAACGTAAACAGAACATTATTTTCTTATGACCTCAGAAGAATTTACCACAGTTTAAGGCATTAATTTATAAATAATCACAAAAATAATCATGAACATCAATCAATATTCAAAAACCAATATTTACTGAGATCAAGGTATATGTGTTTATAGTGCTGATTATACCTACCATGTCACATCATCCACCCCATCATTGTGGGAACCATGCAATGCAACTTGAACAATAAGTTATTTTTTGCAAATAACAAGTCATCATTTGGTACAAAATGGAATGTGAACGTGTTAAAAGCTAATATAATTTTTGTTGAGAAGGTACGTATTGTAAAGTCTCTGGGATACGATTTTGTTAGGAAAACATCTGCCTGTCAAAAAAAAAAAAATGTTTTCTTAATAAATAATTGTCATTTTGTTAAGAAGCCATTTAAAATGGACTTTGCAATTGTAAAAAGTTGTGTGGCATGCTGAGTTTTGACTAAATTATGGCGAAATGGGGAGGTCCTACATGCTTAGGGTTATCATTTTTGTTGGAAGACGTCTATCTATTAAAATAAATTAATAATTTTTAAAAACAAAGTGTTGTTTTCCCACTAGACACAACTGAACATGGACACAGGTTTAGTGTTTTGGGGGATTAAAACAAAGTATAAATGAAGTCAATCTTACAAGTGCATAGTGTGTAAACACTCACTCCTGAGTAACTTGAGAACTGACACAATCAAGATTTGACATCAAGTATTTGATTACTATAAACATGTAATTTTGCAGTGAGTGTCGTTCAAAAGCGGTACAAGTATGACTTAAGCAGAATTTTTGAGATAGGGGTCGGGGGTCGGTCAAAATCTGTAAAATTTCTAATAACAACCCTTTGAGATAAGAACCATTTTCCCCGGAACCGTAAAGCGTCATAANTTTTTGAGATAGGGGTCGGGGGTCGGTCAAAATCTGTAAAATTTCTAATAACAACCCTTTGAAATAAGAACCATTTTCCCCGGAACCGTAAAGCGTCATAAAATCGAGAGTTGACTGTATTTACCAAGACTTCGCTGGTGTGTCCGAGTGATATTTCTGGTACTGATATGGGAAACACATGTTCAGAAAAACAAATTAAAGTATAATTAGCTTCCCTGTGATGTTTGTGTTTAATCATAGCTGGTGTGATAACCACTTTGTTTTCAGCTTCAAGCTGCTTGTTATAATTCTAATTTTTTAATTTCTTAACCAATTTTTTATGGTTCCCAAAAAATGGTCTTTCCTTCGAGGGAATCATTCTTACTAGGGTATTTGCACCGAGTTGAACATGTAAGAGGCGAAGTAAACATTACAGATTTCCCACTTTCAAGACTAATTTACCCTGACCATTTCATATACTTTTACACCAACTTTTGTGCAGAATTTGTCACAAAATGGGAGGGCGCCAACACACTAACACAAAGAAATGGTGATGTTTAATCAGTAACTCTACGCAAGGAGATAGGTACAAAGGTGCACCGCAACCAGGTTTCCATGGCGGGCATGAATCAGGAGTGTGAAAAGGAGGAGGCTGAAACCCTGGTGGATTCTAGCCTAGAACAAATGGAACCAGATTGTAATAGTCAAGGGGAGAAGTGGA
>NQII01003576.1:0-32231 GCA_002778355.1 Clitarchus hookeri
TTTTGTCCAAAAAAAATAGTACTAAAGAAAAATTAAGTGAATTACTTAAATTAGTATTGAACTTCAAAAAATATTAAGATGCAAGTACTGTAGTGTAGTAACTTCTAAACAGGGTCATAAAGCCTGAAATTTGAAAACAGAAAACCGTCTTTGCTCTTTTCAAACTCGCTCTATTGTGAGCTAAAAGAAAGTACATAAAGGACCATGTCATAACAGAAAATGCCTCCATTAAGCTCGAAATACTATGGTACATTATTTTAGCATTTACTATACATTTTTATGTTACTAGTCCTGTTCAACAATTTGCAGACAAAGAACAAGAATAAATGCATTAATTTTGTACTATGGAGCCAGCCACATGAAGGAAAGTTACTCAATCTTGCATAGGTTTTAATTCTCATCAAATATTATTTCCGACCTCCATAATANTTTTGTCCAAAAAAAATAGTACTAAAGAAAAATTAAGTGAATTACTTAAATTAGTATTGAACTTCAAAAAATATTCAGATATGCAAGTACTGTAGTGTAGTAACTTCTAAACAGGGTCATAAAGCCTGAAATTTGAAAACAGAAAACCGTCTTTGCTCTTTTCAAACTCGCTCTATTGTGAGCTAAAAGAAACTACATAGAGGACCATATCATAACAGAAAATGCCTCCATTAAGCTCGAAATACTATGGTACATTATTTTAGCATTTACTATACATTTTTATGTTACTAGTCCTGTTCAACAATTTGCAGACAAAGAACAAGAATAAATGCATTAATTTTGTACTATGGAGCCACATGAAGGAAAGTTACTCAATCTTGCATAGGTTTTAATTCTCATCAAATATTATTTCCGACCTCCATAATATTACAGCATTGCAGTTTCATGTTTATGCAATTTATTTTTTATGGACAGCAAAGAGGATAATGTTGTGGTGGTATAAAAACTTTTTACAAAAAATTTCCAGAAAGAATTGATACATCTTTTAAAGTGCTCGTGGTGAACTACTACAGCATTACTCTGCAACAGATATTTAAAATTAATTTAAAAACACAATAACCAATTTTCTCTCAATACTGTGTAAACTGGACCACAGGGGTAGTGTTATATTACTGGCAGTAATAGAAGCACAATAAAGCTCGTATACACAGTATCGACAGAGCATGTAACACTGGCAATGTACATAGCAACGACACAGCCCTTCCGTGTGCGCCCTCGGGCAGAAATATGTACAAACTCACCTGTAGCATCTAGAAACACTGTAGTCAAAGGAAAAATACTCAAGTCCTCTCATTTCACAAAAACAAATCTGTCTTGAATCCAATACTTCGTAAGACTCGACTTTAAACTACTTGTCGATAACTAGCGATACTTCCGGTAACATGGAACTAGAAATCTTTCCCTACAAAATACTCTGGAAAGTTAGCATACATACAAAGTCTAACAAAATAAATGTCACACCAAAAAAATGTATTTTTCAAAAGTGTAATAGATTTCTCTGAAGAGTATTAAGCTACTGATTATAGCATTATCAAAGATAGACAGATTTCTAACCACTGCTCATATTTCAGTGATAATGAAACCATTCTGAACATGTCCGACTTATTGGTGCAAATAATTCAAAGTCTGAGCAAGAACTTATAATTTCCATGTTTTTTGCAGTGTATCCCGTGGCACTTTCCTTTTCGGTTGACACATTCATGTTATTAGTGAGACGAGGAGTCAACAGAGGTTTCGTACTAAATGGCTTGCACGTGTAAAGCAACTATGTGCTGTTAGTACGGTGCAATTGCCCACAGTGACACTGGGTCCATAAGGGCAATCTGTCAAAAGCCTACTTTAAATATAATTTAAGCATTGCTATATGCACCTTTAGAATCCCTGAGAGTCCTTCGAATACACCCCTCGATTCTAAATCTTAACGTTGAGGAAGTTCCAAAAAAAAATGCATCCTCACACACGTGAAATATTGTTTTTGCTGTGTTCGCAAACTTTTGTTCAAAAATTGAAATTTCTCAGTAAGACTATAGTTGGAAAATGTACAACAAAAACTGGTTTTGTGTTTTGCTGTTGGCAGAAAAACTAACAAACATGGCAAAAATGGTCAAATATTTTTTTACATGGAAAAAATTAAGATAGTCAGCATCGAATTTGTCCTTTATAAACTGCAACTGAAATAATATTACAGGAAAACATAGTTTACCATGTGAAAATTAATATTGTGCTAGTAAAAAACACACAAAGGCTTTTCGCGATAAACTCAGCACTTTTGAAATCAACTTTTGAAAAATGTCACTGCCCTTACCTGGGTATATTTTAATGGCCAGACTGATTGACATGTGCCCAGTAAAGTTGGCAACAGCAAAGGGAAAGTAGATCCATGTATTAACGTTGAATTAAAAGTGTTAAGTAAAATATTTGTGAATGTTGAAATAATTTCTTTTACTCTGTTTTGTATTACATATGTATAAGTGTAAATATTAGTAAATGTGTAAAATTATTACTTTTCTAATAACTTCACGGTTCACTAGACCGATGCACAAATATAGTGGCAAGGCCCATGGCAATGTTAATTTGACATATGGTCGGAGAATATACGCTGTGCATACAAGTAGATCTTAAGCAGGGCTTTCGAAAAGTGCTCGGTTTACCACAAACAACCTATACAGTAATTTATAACTTGAAGTGAACAGTTTTGGTGTATTTGCACAACAGATTCTCACATTTTGAGAAGTGATGAACAACAGGTAATCATCTCATTATATCTACTTAAATCTTTCAGTCCACAAGATCAACTACTATATTAATTGCGTGCGTGTAAATAGTTTTGGGTACTTGTACGTGTGAAGTTATAGGCTTGTTATATGGAAAGTTCCAAGTTTATTGCCAGTGAATAAAACAGTATATACAGTAGACCACAGATTCTACAAGAGCAGATTTTATAAAGTCATTTTCGGGAACCGTCAAATTACAAATATTGCATAAAAATGGAAAAAATCTTGATGCAACTGCAAGAAGACATGATCAAGACCAGTTGAAAATATTTTTGCTCGCAATGAAATATGGGTGTTGTAATGTCATTGATGTTATTTGGTACATCAGAGTATGAAAACTAAAAAACTTGGTCACAATTGGCCAAAAATTGCATCTAAGAAAGTATAGCGAGTGTTGTTGTAATGCTGTGGGCAGAAACGCGAGGGGAGAGGATACAGTGACCACCTCTTCACAGACTCCCTCGCCACCACCCAATGGACCACAAAAGGGATGTCCTGTTGGTTGCTAGACAACCTTCTCCCTCCTTGCTAGACATATACAAACTAGAAAATGTTTATTTAATCTGTATTACAGAATTGCTTTACATAAACCTCAAGTCAGGTTTTCCTTGGCTTTAGAGGTTCAAACATTTGTAGAGGCCGTCCAGGAACTGATAGCTTCCCAAATGAACACAACGGTGGCTTATAACAAAAAAAAAACTAGTTTCATGAAGTGTAGAATATGAATTTCAAACCAGTAAACTCACTCCAAGTACACTCGTTCTATCTCAACTTGCATCCCACACGTAAATAACTTTTTAGCAATGTTCTACGTGAAAAATTCATTCTGCAAATACTGCGCCTGTCTTAACCATTGAAGACTTGGATTCAAGATTAATTTGCAAGGCTCTTAATAATGCTACATACTGTACTCCGCTTACACTCGTGCCGAGATTCTAGTTGCAGGTAAGCCTTAAACCCTGTTTACTTTCAGGTGAAACAAAATACTCCTGTCACAAAAGGTTAATGTACATCTGGTGAATGAGAACATGCAAAGTTAAATCACCAATGATAACGATTTAAAAACAAACCCAACTGTAATAATGCTGTTTAAAATGTTTTCCACTGGTTGGTAGGCATCCAAACTATTGAAAATATTTCGAGTGGCTTTTCAGTGGGCACTGGCAATAAAATTTCTGGGTTATAAATATTAGGTTGGTTCACAATAATATTGATTTATTCTGTGTGTAAACATGGCTATGGCGGCAGAGTGATGCAAGATTTTGAGTACGTCGAAATAAAAAAGGTTTTGTAAAAAGCCTTGTTTTTGCAAAACCCTTTCAACAGAACCAGTATTTGACATACTCCCTGCAACTGAAATCTGACACTACCAAACTGCAACCATATTTACATGTCCTTCAATCAGCCTGCAAGCCTGGTCAGCTCAACGCTAGCATATTTACACATTTTATATTTTATCAATTTAATATGGTTAAAAAATTACTGCATGTAATCAAAAAATTACAACAAACTGCCATTGAATACTTAATATACAAATTAATTTGAGCTTTTTCTATTATGCTAGAAGGTAAGTGGCTTACAATGTGTTCTAACATGCACAACTCTTTGTGCGCCTATGCACACTAGCANTGAATTATACTTAATTTTACATTTATAATATTCCTTCATTAGAATACAAATTAATTTGAGCTTTTTCTATTATGGTAGAAGGTAAGTGGCTTACAATGTGTTCTAACATGCACAACTCTTTGCAAAGTAGTGCGCCTACGCACACTAGCAAGATTGTCAGAAACTTACAATTTATGTTGCATATAAAAAAAAGAATGATTTACATACTTCGTAACACTAAAATATTTGGTTACAATTTACTTATATAAAGGTTTTAAAAAATCAGTTGGAGTCCATTTTTAATCAAAATTAAAGCGTACATCCCTACTTGGATGCTTCGCAAAGCACACTTTGCATAAAAAAATAATTGAGCACGAACACAGTAATAATTACTCCAGTTGTGTGTGATAAAAAAATAGTAATGATGTTTACAAATATTTGTGATAATTGATTTAATGCACATCCATTCTAGCCATGAAAGGTAGTTTTGTAACCGAAATAAATGTACACTCTGATCAATTAAAAATATCTTTTAACATTAGTACCAATATTTTTACATACAACTATACTAACATGATCTATTCACAATTTCTTCACACATTTTGAATCAAACCCACGTATGACATGTGTATAGTCTTAAATGTGCCGCGTATCTCTAGCGTTTTATAATTCTGTGAACATAACTATTTTTACATAAATTAAAGAAACTTTTACTTATATTTTATCTATAAATTGTAACATTGCATTTTAAATTAGTGTGAATAAAAAAAAAAGAAAATTGGTGTGTGGTAATGCCCAGAAAGAAATAGTTCTTATAAAAAATATTATTACACAGAGTGCACATGAATGCAGTGAATTGTCCCTTTGGTGTAATTTTCTTATCCTGCAAGTTGAACTTTAGCAAGGCTTCAGAAAAGACTATAGTTGTGACTGCTCTACTTGATGAAGGTTTCCTTACAAAATGTGCTTTCTGATAAATCCAGAATAAAAATAAAACTTCAATTTTAATTTAAAATAAGTATTAGATTTTTTTAAACATTTAAATACGTAAATTTTAGAAATTTTTTTTATAGTACCACAAAATATACCATCTTCTTACACCTGCAATATAAATTATATTTTTCTGACAATTTGGTAGAGA
Organism: Clitarchus hookeri; assembly: GCA_002778355.1. NCBI lineage: Eukaryota > Metazoa > Arthropoda > Insecta > Phasmatodea > Phasmatidae > Clitarchus > Clitarchus hookeri. The sequence continues at coordinate 5,512 of NQII01003576.1, forward strand.
GTGAACTACTTTTTAGCGAGTTCTGCATGTTGTACAGTGTACAGGGTGCGGCAATCCAATGGAAGCCACATTACTGCTATAGGCTGTTCACGGTAAAGTGAACACTTCTGAGGCTTTAGTCACGTTTTTCCTATCAGCCATTTTTTCATCCTTCCACCACTTTTTCAAATAAATATTACCATGTAAGTAATAAACACAGCGTATACATTTCACCAGACACTATAAAGTGAACGTCTAAGGCTACAATAAAATATATTTACTGACTATTATTCAAAATGAGAGGGCTTCAAAAAGAGCTCTCTTTACCATAAATACTACAACTTTTGTTTTCACAACAGCTGTATACTACTTAAAGAAGTAACTTCAAGAAACACACAACTGAAACCCCGCCAATAAAATGCAAGTGCTTTTCTGTTCAAAATCTAAAGCATAAATACCAGAAGTAATTCACTAATATTATTGGCTTATTGTTGTACCTTGGTGCTTGGGCCAGTGGTCTGATCCTGACATGCCCAGCAGCAGCACTCTGAGACAACCCGGGACCTGATCAGCCACGGAGTAAGTGTACAGCGAGTGCTGAGTCGTCGGTTTAGGAAAAAGCAGAGTAACCTCTTAGATCTCCTGTGGTGCTTATAATAAGGGAGAAGGGGAATGTACAAACAAATGGACGTAACCCTAGCGGCAGCTGGTCAACCTGAGATAGTTGTGCACGATGTGCTATGATGTTGAGAGCTCAAATTAGTGGGAGTGAGTGCTTTAGCAACCAGTATGGCATCCTTGCACCCTCCCTCTGGGTACCGACCAGTTTGGAAGGGAAGGGGTAGATTGTTTCACTCCTCCCACTACTGGCGATTCCCCTTCACCAGCTCGCCCTCCGTGAACACACTGCCCACTTTATAACCTATCCGCATGCTCTCCGCTGATTGAGTGAACACAAAACATTCAAAATTCGGCTTGCATTTGGCATCATGTATTTTTTTGTTTTTTCTAAGGGTTGGAAAGTTTGGGACTAGCATGCATTCAGTGTCTGCTTACAATCAATTATATACTGTATGTGGCTGCCGTGATGGCTTGGGCCGATAGCTGGTACCTAGGCCCGACCACTTGGTGGGGTGTTGGACCACTTCGCATTCAGGCCGATGGGGCGCAAGACTAGAATTTCATGGATGAAGAAATTCTAAAATATGGAAAAGGACAGTGTCCGATGACCGCTCATTGGCTGCGCTGCTGGTGGATGGGTGATGGTAAACAGTGATGAGGATCGGTAGAACTCTGGAACCTATGGGACTGTTACCTATGGGACCAGACCTGCGGATTTTGATAATGACGGAAACCGCCCACTCAGTCTATCGCACACCGTCCATCTATACCGGTGGTGTGGCTGGTGGGGCGGTCGGGAATTGAAAACCCACTAGTGCCACTGCAAATAAGTGAGAGCATGGGCTGATCGGGTTGGCCCTACCGGAGGTTTTCTCCGGTGTACCGATCAATAGAGGCTGGATTCGTGCTGGCAGTGGTTAACTCTGTATGCTGGAGAAGGTCTGGAGAGATTCCCCCTCTCAAAGAAAGACAGGAGCGGTGAGCGGCAACCCGCTCCGGTTGTGTCCTGGTAAGACACTGGGGGTATGGATAGAACCCCGGCTAGACCACACGTTTGAGTACGAGGATCTCAGTCCATGTGGAAGGGTGTTTCTAGGTCATACTTGACAATCAGGTTGGGGCTTTGGATCTGGTTACTTCAGGTGCGTAGCTGGGACACCCACGATGAGAGGGCGTGATCCCTCTTCCCCACCGATTGGACGTTCGCAGCGCGGGATGGCCTGATGGCTAAGAGCGCTACATAAAAATAGAAAAGTACAAGACCGAGAGGTTACGTATATTTCAAGTAAGTTGTATGTGGAAGACTCCTGAAGGAGGGAGAATGGGGGTATACGTGCACATTCAACCATTATCATCAGCTTCCAGGAATTATTGCGCTAGGTTGGTACCCAGATGGTCTGAGCCATGCCTAGTACACAAAAGAGTCTAGTGCACCATGTACCTAAAAAAAGACGCATGGAGAAAAGTGAGTAAAGTATAATTGAGATTACCCAAGTGTTGCCTGGCCCAAAAAGAAGGGGTCTAGGACTACAATACAAGTACAGGGGAAGAGAGCCTTTGACAATGGATGAAAATTGACAAGCAGCAGCTGCCGCCACACCAGACAGCAAAGAACCTCAGAGCCAAGAACAGCATNGGGGCTTTGGATCTGGTTACTTCAGGTGCGTAGCTGGGACACCCACGATGAGAGGGCGTGATCCCTCTTCCCCACAGATTGGTCGCAGCGCGGGATGGCCTGAAAAGTTACGTATATTTCAACTAAGTTGTATGTGGAAGACTCCTGAAGGAGGGAGAATGGGGGTATACGTGCACATTCAACCATTATCATCAGCTTCCAGGAATTATTGCGCTAGGTTGGTACCCAGATGGTCTGAGCCTTGCCTAGTACACAAATGAGTCTAGTGCACCGTGTACCTAAAAAAAAGACGCATGGAGAAAAGTGAGTAAAGTATAATTGAGATTACCCAAGTGTTGCCTGGCCCAAAAAGAAGGGGTCTAGGACTACAATACAAGTACAGGGGAAGAGAGCCTTGGACAATGGATGAAAATTGACAAGCAGCAGCTGCCGCCACACCAGACAGCAAAGAACCTCAGAGCCAAGAACAGCATGCCCATCACCCACAGATGCTTGTTCAGTGCGACCAGGACTGACGAACCGGTCAGAAGGGGCAAAGGCTGCCCCTGAGGCAGCAGTACTGCTTTTCGCAAAGGAACTTGTTGGTGCCTCATTAGCAGATGCCATGTTCACCGTCAAGGTGGAGCAATTGGTAAACAGCACACCAAGACGCCCCAGGCACTGCTGAGGTCTGTGTGACCTTGCCACCTGCGGAACAAGGGGGCTCAACGCCATGGACACGACATCACGACCGAGAAGGTGGGGAACAGTGGCTAGCGGACTGGTGGTCGCAGACAACCAGTTAAAATCCTTGAACGGGCCTGTCTGGGTCCTCCACACCAGGATGGTGTGAGCTTCGATGGTGGCCAGAGCCGACCCGTGTCCAGCCACAGCTGCTGAACCATCAGGACTGGTCTCATCAGGGAGGGGTGTGTCACCGTACCCGGGTGTTCGAGCCAGTAGTAGCATTAAGAGTCGACCCAGCACTTTATTGGCCCTGGAGTGAGTGTACCAGGATTGTGTCGGTGGCTTGTGTCTGTGGATTAGAAGAAAGTAGAGTAACCCCTTAGATGGTGAATGGTATTTATAAAGGAGAATGGAAATATTAAAACACAGACAGGTAGTCAATATGGAGCCGTCATACGTGATGCACCACGGCATCAGAAGCTCATACTCTCCAACCCCTCCGAGGGTTACATATTTTATATTGTTTTAGTTACAGGGACACTGCAGGAAAGAACTGTTGTTATAATTGTTGAATTATTTTTTTAAGGGAAACGGCTTATAGTATTGTTTATGTTGAAAGCACTCTGTATTATGTGTAACTGTCTGAGGAATGCCGGCACGAGTCTTCTTCCGGCCACCATGTCTTTGGTCTTGGAACAGCCACAGAAGGGTGCAGAAGTCGTCGCGTGGAGGTCGTAAACTTTCCTGCTGCACCACGATGTATTACAGTCAAGAGTTTATATTCTACTTAAAAACTTTTCCGTTAGCCTCGCATACGTCGTGGACTTGTTTTTTCCGCATGTATATTGTGCTTGTATGTACGACAGCACGGTATATATACGGCACAGGCCGACTCCGGCTTTTTATCGTTCTATATCCTGGCCGGCAAACACAGATCGCCATCGAGTCCTTGAGCACATCACTAAAAACAGTTGTATAGATGTATTTAGACAGATGAGTGGATATTTCATTGTTTAATATTGAGCCACGTAATAGTTTAAAGTGTTCATGTTTTGGTTCATTAAGTGCCCATTTTCACACCAGGATATTGGCGAGTTTCCTGTGAGTCATCATCTCAGTTATAATGCCATGTAATGACTGCAACAGCACTGTGGCAGGACATGTGCACCAGTAGCGTGCGTAGACACCAGTACTCGCACAGCCACACAGGCCGACATACCGCAGAGAACACCGTCTAATTCCCAAGCTAGCTGGTACGAGAGCGGAAAGTGCAAGTACTGGCGAGTACAAGTCTGCATACCCCATACAGTGGCAGGCATTTACAAAACAACTGTGCAGCAGACAAGACTGCTCCTGAATGGACACACAGAAACAATGAGCTGTGGCTTCAATAGTGTATTTGCATTCACATTATGTGTGGATTTCATTGATACAATTATGTTTGTGGGATTCTTTTTCACTGGCACAGTAATAATGAGCTTAAAGAATTAAGATGAAAACTTAATTTCAGAAAATGTTCTTTTAAAAAAAAACTGTAGGTACAATCGGCAACAACAGAACATCTGTTGGGTTTATAAATAAAAGTAATTACAGACATTTGGGAAATACATAATAAACAGCTTTGGTTGAAAACATTGTTTTAAACAACAAAAAACTGCCAAACTCCCAGGAGACATATCACCTATGATTATTCCATGTGATTATTCTACTTGTAAACAGAAGACCCCTTTGCTGACTTGCTTTACGAGTAGTGAAATACTAGGCTTAAATACATATTGCTTTCAAGAGCCAACCATATACAGAACATAGCAAACAGAGATTCATCCTGGATGCTGAAGGGTGGTACTAAACAACCAAAATTTAGGCATTTTGAACCACGGAAAGATTTAATGTTATATTTATATTTTTGTATGCAAAATTATTTTTTAAAAATTTACTTAAAATTGTTTGCAACAATTTTTGAAATATGGCACTAAATATCAGGTCCAATACACTTAATGTGCAGGTTTGAAGTACAGAAACATTACGTACAGTGGTCACCTTTGTAATTTTGCTCACCTAGCTAGGAATTTGGACTTCATTTCTCATGGTCAACACGTGTGAAGCCTATTTCCATCATATTAAAGAAGTGTGGATGTTCATGTGTAGACGTAAAGTTGAGGAAAACTATTTACAAAGTTCATGTATGTAATGTAATATTGAAATTATTCATTATTGGGCCTACATTTACAATAATTAAAAGGTACCTTAAGACAAAGTTGCAGCACAGGTACACAGACACAGTGACTGTGCTTCAACTGTGACTATTGTGCGATTGAACTTGTGACATCTCGTGCAAATGTTAATAAATTTCTCCTGTAGAACTGCATTAATTATTAAAATTTTGTAGAATAGTTTTGTGAACAGGTTAATTGTCATGGTCCAGCGCCATGAGGTTTAAAAATTTTCCTAACTGACTTCACTTTTAGCTTAATCTCACTGAAAATTCCCCACCTCTTCCAACACCCTCCAATATGCTCTTTTGGCTGAACAGAGTTTAGCTTTGCAGACCGTTATCCAAGCAGTATTTGGCATGCACATACTTTCTCTTGCAATTTTTAATTTTAGCAGTATCTTGCATGCATTTGCTGGTGTACACGATGCTTATTCGTTTGTGTAATAAACTGCACCTTCTGCTTTGCGCCTAACTACTACTGGGCATGTCAAAGTTCAACAACCAATTCATTGTTTGCTGCAGTGACTATCCATTGCCACATCACCACTTGTAAATTACGCATACGAGAAGCTCCGATATCCAAGGGGGTGCAGCGACCCAGCTAAGGCAAACTGCTTCTCATTCCAAATCTTGGTCAAATTAACATTTTTTTCTATTGTGTGCCTGGGAGCACTACTTCGCCAGGCACTGCTCACATTCCTGTTACACTCTGTAGGGACACCGTTAGCCTTGACCAACATAGACTATTACGTTAACTGCTCCCAAACAAACTCATGTTTCACAAGATGCCCTAGTGCCCCAGGTAAGCCTGCTTACAAACTAGAAACTCAAACAGAAAGACACTTGCATTAAAAGACCCCAAATGGGAATTTCCGAGTGCGAACCTTTATGAGAAACGATATCGTGATAAAAATGGAGAATATGAACATCCCCCCAAGGCCGTAGAGGTGCAGCGTGCGGCGGCCGGTGCGGTCCATCAGCGGAATGGACACGATCGTCATGCCCACCATGATTGCACCAATGCCGATGGTTGCAAACTTGGCACTCTCCTCCGTCAGGCCCGAGCTGACGAACAAGGCCGTCGAGTAATAGAACACCTGCCAACACATCACCACACTTACAGGAAAGGCCACTTATACATAAAAATATCAAGGCACTTGCTTTCAAATCAAAAGGCAAGAACATGTAAAAATTGGCTTAGCTGATATCAGAGGGTCAAATAATAATATTTAGACACACTGCTTTTAGCAGATGAAGTGAACATCATATTATTATGCAAATAGAAGCTACATGTCACAAACATTATAGTGGACTACTAATTTTACATTGTTTCAACACTCACATTAAGATTTATGCCAAATCAGAACAGGTTCTCTTCCTACATTAACACCATCCTTGGTAACAAAAAAGTGAAGAGCTCATTTAGAAAAATTGAGGATTAATTTTTCTTCCAAAAGATTTATTTTTGAACTCAAGGAGACAATGAGAATTAAATTCTGAAGATTGGAGTTCAGTTCCATTTAATTTTACTACTGATTCCTTAATATTCAGTCAAATTTCAGTTGCACAATATTTTGAAATTTTTACTCCTAATGGGACAGGAATTTACTAGAGATGAGACATTCGATACCTCGATGCCCTTTGATACTGGGACGTATAGAAAGTATTGAGCATTGCTATATGCACGTCAATACATTTATCCTATGCGTTAAATATAATATTATCGACACGTGTATGGCTTTGTCCGCAATTTTACCTATTGTCACAAAGTGACACAGTTTATATTCATTCTGCAGTTTACTAGTTTTGGAAAACCGGTGAAGTGCCATATTTTCTGAATGATTCTGAAAATTATTTAGTATCGGTGTCAGAGAAACGTGTATAAGGATTGCAACAGAACAACATGTATTCAGGAGTTGCAAATAGTAAATACGAACAGTAAGGCACGTTCTATAATGACGCATGCGGATACAGATCACGGAAGCAGACGCGTAACACACACTGTTTCAATCTACAATGACACGCATGCGGACACGGATAACGTACGGATACACGTAAGAAAGCTGGGTATCTCCTAACTCTTCCGTGTCCGTGAATCTGTGTAGCCAATAGGAATAGAGTATTTGGTTTGTTGATATTAGTTTTCGTGGCCATTGTGTTATACATGGTAACAAGTGCTTCAATTTGCCGTGGCGATTATAATTTTTGTTTTAGTAAATAAGTGAACATTGTTCGGCAGTAGTATTTACGCATTTTTATAAACTGTAAAAATATACAGGATGAGTATAAAAGATTTCCCCAACTTTTAAGGTCTATAATATCAAAACCAAACCACCTACAAATCTTGATTGACCAATCAAATGAACCGTGGAACCGTGAAGTTTGTTTACCATATCATCATAAATGTTGAATGTGAACGAGACGTTGCTGCTATGCTGGATTGGTCGAGGAGCAGCTGATGACCAGGCTTTCCATCACTGGCCCCCAAGAAGCCCGGATCTTACCCAATGCAATTTTTTTCTACGGGAATACATTAAGGATCAAGTGTTTCGTCCACCATTGCCGGATAACATTGACGACTCAAAACGACAATTATGGACGCCATCCAAACCGAAACACCAGACATACTGACAAGAGCGTGGAACGAGTTTGATTATCGCATAGATGTCGTTCGGGCCGCTCATGGTGGTCACATTCAACATTTATGATGATATGGTAAACAAACTTCATAGTTCTACGGTTTATTTGATTGGTCAACCAAGGTTGTAGGTTGTTTGGTTTTGATATTATAGACCTTCAAAGTTGGGATATTCTTTTATACTCAACCTGTACATAATGAGATGTGTACATTATGAAATCTATACCTTTAGTTTGCAACAACTGAGTATTTTCGATTTTGTAAGTTGCAAGACTAAGTTTCTTCATATTGTAGAACTAGCGACCCGGCCCGGCTTCACTAGGGTACAATTTAGTTTTTACAGCGATATACTCATAAATAAATGGGAAAAGATAATTACAATATTATATGATAGTAAATTAGTAAACTACAATAATATACAAAATACATAAATACATACACATCACGCCTGTCTCCCAGAGGGGTAGACAGAGATTATGGACCTCCATTTACCATGATCCTGATATACCTACCTCTTTCGCTTTATTCACATTCATACATCTCTAATATAACAATATTATATGATAGTGGTTTAGAAAATTTATTTATATACAACATTAATCATTTTGCCTCCAACCGCCAGCACAAAAATATTTCTGTCCGACGTGACACGCGAAAGGGCTACGTATAGTTGTTCATGTGAAAAACATGCTCCAATCAAATCCACTCCAGCCACATTAAATGTTTGACCCTGTGCCTTATTTATGGTCATACCAAAACAAACTCATATTGGAAATTTGACTCTTAAAATTAAAAGGCAAATTCTAGGGAATCATTGGTATTGTAGGTATTAAAACAGTTTCTCCAGTACCGCAGAAAGTTGGAATAGTACCTTCAATGAGATAACTTTTTAAACTTTTTATTTTTAATCCAGTCCTGTTGCATAATTTGGGTGGATTTATATTTTGCAATAAAATTATGGGAGCTCCAACTTTTAAAATTAGTTTGTGTGGTAGCATGCCAGAAAGATTCAATGAATTAAGAAATTATGTGGGATAGTGCACAGTTTCTTCACTGTCGAGTACTGTATCTACTGTGTTTGCGCATTGAATTTTGTGACCACTAATTCATTAATTTTTTTCGACTTGTTCATTAGTAGGCGATAATATAGCTCTTTCTTTGAACCATCGCATCCAAATCCGTTCACTGATTCTAGAGTTTAGCGCAGTCATACAGACAGACGCGCACCAGGGACTTCCTTTTATACTATATAGTGATTGGAGATAATTGTTTGCTTTAAAGGACATTTCTTATCTACATTAAACAGTTTTAATTATGAATTAATTAATTATGATACAGATTAAGTTCTTTATGGTTAGAAAAGACAATGAATTTTACATTTGTTTTTACTGCGTAATTTAAATTGTAAATACGCTTATTACTACTTATCTATTAAAGATAGATATATGCTACCACTGACTTTTTTGTATACCATTTAATTTTACACAATTTTTTTTTTACATGATTTTGTTATATCTCTCTAAAGGATTAGGCCGCATATTCCATGAAAGCGCGCTGGCGGCAAACTTTTTTCCCCAGACTTGATTCTCTAATACCGTTAATGCTCAGCTCCTTCAAGTGCTAGGGCAATTTTTAATACACGCAAACCTTCCTCGATAAATGCAGATCATAACTGTGAAAACCGCATCCAAATCCGTTCAGTGGTTCTTGAGATTAGCGCAGTCATACAGACGCACACCAGGGACTTCAATTTATACTATGTAGTGATGGTTCAAATTCATCCGAAGTCATCAGCTTGTTCCGCTTGCATTTCCGAGTCTTTTTTCTTACTTACCCGTGCATTTTAGAACTAATAATTATGTAGTTGCTGAGTTGGAGTCAGATAACGTTTGGCAAAACTAAACCACTTTTGTATATTTTTAGATTAAGAATAGGCAATTCAAGCTACCGTAAGTACAGTTCTATGAACAGCACACGCTGATCGGAATAAGAGTGTTGGAGACTCATTATGATTTATGAATACACAGCTTGAAGTGCAATAGGTTAAGTTCGGTATTCTGAATGCAATAACATGTTTGATTTTTTACGCATCATTTGTGTTTACAACTGGTATTTCACATTTATTTTATATGTTATGTGTGTGTGCACAATATGTCAAAATGACCAACGCAAAACAACAAACAGAATAATATATTTATCTTACTTCTGGCGGCAGAAGAATTGCCCTTATTGTTTTTCATCCGGCGATAAACAATTCCCAGATTTCCCCTCTTTGACCTAATCCAAAAAATTTAGGCATGTTTTTCTAAATAAAAATTTCTATGATTTCTTAGTACGAAAATTGACATGCCTGACATGTTTTTATAGTGTCGTATAAATATTTATAATTTTTTAACAGTGAGGCTTACCATAAATGCTAAGTTTATATAAATTTAAAATTTGTTACCATCATCTGTAATATTACCTTGTGTGATTTTTCTTTGATTTTAAACTTTATCAGAAATTTGTCTGAGAACAATATAAATTTAGTTTACAAAAATTTGAATGCCTTATTGAAATTTTTTTTACTCAGAGTATTGAGTATTGAAAGTATCGAGGGTATCTAGGGTATCAAGCTGAAAACAGTATCGAGTATGGAAAACATTGTATCGTCCCACCTCTAGAATTTACCTTAATTAAAGCGTGGTCTGGGGAATTCTCTCTCATAAGAAACTAAACACCTATTAATGGAGCACTGTTTTTCATCTATCCATATTCGTGGACAGGACTGTTGATTTTTAAGGATGTGAAAAACTGGGAACTGTATACTCAATAGTACACCTTTAGGTAGGAGACATGGATATAAAAGATTTATTTACATACCTACAGCTGTACGACTTCTTACCCATTCAAACTTTATATTACCAAACTGACATCAGTTCGTGGGACTGTAAAATAGCTACGCCAATACTCTGTAAAGAATACGCAAGAATATAATAATTTTTCTGGTTTTCCATGCACGTTACTTTGACAGTTGATACAACTGAATAACTGTGCACTGCTTGTGAACTTTGCTTACACATTAATTCACTTATTTTCACATAAATGTTTAAAATCATGCATTAAAAAAAAAAAAGTAGAGATTGTGTGCAATTTTTAGTTCAATCGCACAACCATGAGAAAGAATTGTGCTATGGTATTTTAAATAAAGGCACAATATTTTCAGTAATTTAATAGAAAGTTTTGGAGTGTGATATTCATCCTTTAATTGATGTTAATTCATCAGAAGATAGTTGTGGTTAGATTACATCTACCTACATATAAAATCAATCAAGTTTACATAAAGTACAGTTATAGTTTACATAGTGATGATAGTGAACGTCTGCTCCATGCAACTCTGTTTGCTGACATTCTGCACATCCAGTCAACATGAAGGGAAACAAGTTTTGGCATATTGACTGTCAGCCTGCTGCTTNCGATAGCGAATGCCTGCTCCATGCAACTCTTTGTTTGCTGACATTCTGCACATCCAGTCAACATGAAGGGAAACAAGTTTTGGCATATTGACTGTCAGCCTGCTGCTTACAGAGCACCAAGCAGATACCATGATTAAACCCCAAACCCAGTTGGTGTCGCACTCAGGATTAAGGAAGACGAAAAGAACAGGAAGGTAAAAAAAGGAGCTGCTAGCTGCTAAATCTGTGCATCTATATCTCACATAATTAAAATATAGTTTTACAACAAATTTTATTGAAGGGAATGCCAGGCATCTTTGTCATGATTCAATATCTCTATGCAAATCGAAGCAAAGAACAATGTATCAAACTTTTTTTTTAGTAGCATAATTGTTTTGCTTGTACTCTAAACAATTTTATGGCATCTTAAAGTTAAACTAGCTAAATGTAACAAGATTTAGGAATTCATACATCCTCTTGGAAAAAAGAATACAAATTGAACAATTTACCCTTATTTGTGAAGAGCAAATCCTCATTTACTGTCACTTATATCTGAGAGACTTGCACGAGAACATTTCTACACATCAGCAGTTTTAGGAATTGCTTAACTTCCACAGTGTACAAGTGTACCAGCATTTAAATACGATATTCACTGTAGTGCAGCTACCAAAGGGAGTGACATTAAACTGGCCGATGGCTGGCACACATGCTAGCAAGATGACTCACTGCATTGATCCCGGACAGCTGCTGCGACAGCTGCATGACGACGCCAATAACGAGTGGCGCCCTCAACGTGGGCGAACAGATGAGCTCCATCATTGAGATGGTGGCCTCCGACTGCTGCGCCCGTTCTTCCGCTCGCATCTCCTCTATGTCCTCCTCCACCTGGTTGGACGCTCGCAGTCTCCGCAGCGCTACAACACAGCCGCGCACGCAATACTAAAGCACTCCTTGTTGTGATCTGCTGTAGTCACATTTTCTGATTAACTACAGCTGCTCATGAAGGATTCCAATAAGGCACCGGCACCAAAATGTAAAGTACGCAGACCTCAAAGTAGTTCACACACTACTTTGAGGTCACAGTACTTGTGTAGCATATGAAAGAAAGAATGCATACATTTGGTAACACTGAAAGAAAAAAAAATTACAATTTACAGATTTAAAATGTTTAAAAATCATTAAAAGTCTGATGTATTGCAAACAAAATTCAAGCAACACCATCACAATACGTAATTACTCTAGTTATAGGTAATAAAATTGAGTGATAAAGTCAACAAATATTTTTAATAAATGGATTTTGTACACACGCACTGCAGCTATGAAAGTTACTATTTTTATAATGGAAATGTACCGTACGTAAATTCAATATTTTCTTTTAAAAAAACATTAGTAATGTACTAGTATTTTTTTTATAAAACTAGTATTTATTATGATTGCTCTACTTAATGAAGATTTTCTTGAGTAATGTCCGTTCTGAAGCATCCAGAATGGAAATGCACTTAAATTTTGATCTTACTTTCCTGACAATTGTAGTAGCGTGTACTATTATAGTTGTGCATGTTGTACAGTCAGGTGCTGTGGTCCACTGGAAGCCACTCTTCTCCTACCGTAATGATTTGATTATTTGAGCTTACTAGTGCTCGCCAAACTCCCAATCAATAGCATGTAATATACTGAATTTTAGGTCCGGTGCTTTGTTAGTAAAGTCTTCCCAAGATATACAAATATTTGTACAGTGAAAATTACACAAAACGGACAATTCAGTGTGAAATTTTTTAAGAAGGATTTTATCCTATCTTAACTTTGCTTACACAATGGGATACTTGGTCTCGGGTAACGATTTTCCATTTGTTGCGATTTGCTGCATTTGCACTGAAATGTAATGGACAGACCAGTACTATTTGCAATGCTTTGTAAGAACAGTACTAAAAACAACTTATTTGAGAAACTCCGTGAAAGAAAGGTCATTTCAAAATACCCCTCAACTTAAATAATTCAAGTTATTTATGTACTTATTAACAGAATAAACTTTTCCACGCAGTACCATTTCAAAACCAATTTTCTGACATTAAGAATTGTGGATGAAATTAAGTTACAGGTTTTGATGATCCTTAAGGCTCCTGCCTACCTGACAGTTGAACTGTGTTGCGGTGTGTTTGTAATACACGTTTCTCTGCGAAACTGTTGAACGTGCATCCAATGTGCTGAACTACGACAATAACACACACTTTAGATGAGGGCTGTCGAGTGCTTCCAAGACATCACGCACATTACAAACACCAATTCACAGTACTCCAAAATGGCTAAAAATGACTTCTTCAAAGTGCTGCATCTGCGTAGGATACATACAAAACTACTCCAGGACCCTACATTGAACCTTCCGAGAAACTTTCCACCAATAAAATAATAGGGTTACCGCTGAAAGTTCCATAGGTACACACAGTGCGACGAGGACACTGCACGCCAGTTCAGAGCCTCGCGTGACAGCGTCGCCCTTATCGCTCCCGCGCTTCTCATGTGGAATCCTTAATGTATTACGGTTCTGTTTTACCAATTAACGTACATTTACAATGAGGGTAGCAACCAGCTCTCTGCATCTCTACCCAGGCACACACGTGGGCAACTCGCCACTTCCACTGTTCTCCCACGCATGCATGCATGCAAAATCATACACTAAGATTTGATAAAAAAATATGTAATTAGAAATTGAAGCAAAAAACTTAAGGCAAATATTAAATACAAAATAGCACAAAGGAATTTAAAAACCTAGCATTCCAATAATAAATACATAAAACTTCATCTATACATTTTAGAAAAAATTTGTTTTTAGAAAAAATTTGTTTTAAACTTTTGCTTTTTATTTTATTTTCAAGAAAGAACTGCCTGTAGTATCTTTTAAAAAGTAATTCACATACAAATTATGCTTAGCAGCAATAAAAATGTAAGGAATAAAAAAATACTAATACATTTTTTTTTTAAATATTTGTTTTAGAAAGGTTAGAAAAAAATGGGGTACTCATTTTACGTCCGAGTACTGATAGCTGAACCTATTAATGAACCTACCTCCACAGTTTTATCTAATCCCTTCTGCAAATTTTGTGTTATGTAACTCCACGATTCATCTGTGCTGTACTTTAAATGTAAAATTTGGAACCTTGCATAAAAGTTATTTCTGGTTTTATAGACACACATGTCTACAATTCTCTGGCCATTTGTCATGGCCAAATCCCACTGTACATTAACATTTGCACTTGAGTTTGTGTTTATTAAGCATAATAACTGCACTTCCTTCCATTTCCGATAAGAAATAGCATAAGTTTAGTACCCACTAAGACCCATAAATGGTTAATGCAGCAGGCAATGTTTCTCAGACTCCTTAAATAACAGAAACTAGCTTCACTTTTTAAAAAAAGTAACCTTTTTTTGAGAGTAAACTATGGGTCGAGGGTAGAGAGAAGTGTGGATTACATAAAGATACAGTTACCTAACTAGCATACTTCACTACAATATCCACAGATCACTGGACACCAGTCCAACTTTCCTAATGCTGAATGTTGTCTGAGGAACCATTAAGGAATTTACATGGATCACGTAAAGTTCAACTCGTGGAAGTATTTCATCTTTTGAATAGGAGTTATCCCATTTGGGTGGGTTTCCAACCTCAGTCTGCTGAACTTGGTGAGATTATGTGTTGTAAACCAACAATATTGGCAAGCAGCACTGCACAGTAACTGTCGAGGCACGTGTGCTAACCTTTGCGAGCCTCCTCCTCCCACTGCTTGGTGATGAGCAGGTAGCGCGGGGACTCTGGGNTTATTTCTGGTTTTATAGACACACATGTCTACAATTCTCTGGCCATTTGTCATGGCCAAATCCCACTGTACATTACATTTGCACTTAATAGTTTGTGATTTTTAAGAATAATAACTGCACTTCCTTCCTTTTCTGACAAGTAATAGCACAAGTTTAGTACCCACCAAGACCCATAAATGCTTAATGCAGCGGGGAATGTTTCTCAGACTCCTTAAATAACAGAACCTAGCTTCACTTTTTAAAAAAGTAAACTTTTTTTGAGAGTAAACTATGGGTTGAGGGTAGAGAGAAGTGTGGATTACATAAAGATACAGTTACCTAACTAGCATACTTCACTACAATATCCACAGATCTCTGGACACCAGTCCAACTTTCCTACTGCTGAATGTTGTCTGAGGAACCATTAAGGAATTTACATGGATCACGTAAAGTTCAACTCATGGAAGTATTTCATCTTTTTAATAGGAGTCATCCCATTTGGGTGGGTTTCCAACCTGTCAGCTGAACTTGGCGAGATGACGTATTGTAAAACGACAATATTGGCAAGCAGCGCTGCACAGTAACTGTTGAGGCACGTGTGCTAACCTTTGCGAGCCTCCTCCTCCCACTGCTTGGTGATGAGCAGGTAGCGCGGGGACTCTGGGCACACCGGCAGAAGCAGCAGCTGCAGTATCGCGGGGCACACTGCAAGACCTTCACCACAAACACACACACTTCAGACCAACAACTTCCATTATGCCAACTGGCTGATGGCCAGGTACTTCCCTTTGTTCAAGGGTTGGGATCACACAAGTATTTGACTTGGCTTGCGAGTGCATCACTCGCGTAACAGCCAGGCAAGTTGGAAAGCATTTCAGAACTAATGATTTTCAGGCTAAATTGAGGTCAAGGTGGTGGTGTGGTCAGACCACTTACCCTGGAGTCGCGATAGCATGGCAAGCACAACAGTCCTGACACAACAAAAAAATTTACATTAGCCAATAGGAAACAAGGTCAACCCAACAAAATTGCAGCCCTGACAGTACAACAGAAGTACATTCTGTTTCTACTTTTCATCATGTTGGGTTTTTTGGGAAGTGCAAAAAATACAAATACAACATCGCAAAACAAAATTTTATGCATACTTTTCTGCTGTAACAAATAATAAGTAAGGTAAATTTGTGACAAAATTATAATTTGGTTTGTATATAAAAACGTTGGTTTGGTTTTCATTCAAATTTTGTGAAAAGCAAAGAATCACTTTATTGTTGTAAATTCTAAATATCGGATGTTGCATAGATAACTGACTTGCCATTTTAGGATTTTCCAACATCCAAGTTTGTGCAACCGTGACACTAGCATTACTTTCATGATGGTGGGCAGGGTTTGATTCCCAGCAGTGTACAATACAGATTTCTGAATGTAGAAATGTAGGCAGAAGTAGCACTGGCCTGGAGGGTTCTCTCAGGGTGCTCCCATCTACCTCACCATTGCAAACTGTCACTGCTCAATCCCCACCTTGCTTCACTCCAACTGGAGCCAAAGAGCTCTGTTATCGAGGGCTGCCAAAATATCTCTCACTCAGACCAAATACATTCAAGACAAGTGATACTGAATAGGTTGAGTTACTAACACACCACAAATGCTCATGGAGTAAATAGAAAATACATTATACTTCAATTTACTGGCCTTGTAATGTGTGCAAAGACAATATACGTCACAAAGCAAGGCCTTACTGTATGGCAAAGGCAGTTATCTCCCTTCTTGCACAAGTATGTGTGCTACTGTTACATCATTTTTGATGTGTAGCGAGAGTTCTGATAATTTGAATTTTCACTGCAATTTTGATGCACAGGAAAGTTTTGAGTTCGGTCGCAGTGCTCTTACGAGTGCCGACTTTACATAATACCTCACATTTATTTTTCAGCTTTTAATGAACCAGTCTGCCTTCAGAATGACACCAGGGGTTATCTGATGGCTATCCCGATAAAGTTCTTCTTTATGCTTGTATCTGAACGTAGGAAAGTATATTCTATTAGGTGGTACATGTGAAAGTGTGTATGTAAATACATCCTTCCAAAACAACAACTTGGAATTTACAAAATGAAACTTGTTATTAGCTGAAATATTTTGTAGTGTTTGTTTTTGTGAAGGTAAAGAAGCCGTATGCACAAACATTTAGCACAAAATGTACACAGATGCCATTTTGAGGCTCGTAAAATCTCATTCAGGGCGGAGCAGGTGTAAGGTCTCAACTTATCCAATTCTGAAAACAAAAAATTGGGTGTAAAGTGAGACAATGTTCATAGCACGGGGCTTGTTTAACTATGGCTACCATTGCGCATGTATGTGCAATATTTATTAACTGATAATGTGATTACTAACAAATTGTTGGCCCTTGCTGGGGATATTCTGTCGCTCTCAACTATAGTGTTTTTCATTACTCAAGCTGTAGCCGTCACCATTATTTTGAGCAATCATATTTTATAACTAAATAAGTCGGTAAATACTATTTTTTTAAAGAAAGGAAAATAGCAATGCCCAACAGAATTTACGAGTTTACGTGGAAGTTAAGATTTAGCAAAGATCCATGTTCTGTGCAATACATAGACCTTTAATATACACACTGGTAACACTGTACGCTCGCCTTATATAAGGATTTAATAAACTGTGTCTTATGTGGGTACTTGAGCTGAAAGAATGTGGGGAAATTAAATGTAATTTGAAAAATTTGATCAATAGTTTGCTTTTAAACCTGGAAATATATTTAGCTGATTAACAAACTACTCCAAAACAATTCTAAGAATATTTAAAAAATATGTGAGTATTATTGAAAGCATCTAGACAAGACTGCAAGACAAATAGGGAATACCTGTGAAGAAGTTAAAAATTCAGCTATGATGGTTACTTAATTGAGGAATGATTAATCTGCAAATGAAAACTGATCATTTGTTCTGAACTGGGAATGCTTATGAAACTTCTATTATGATTCCTCTTTGAGAGTTAAGTGCCAGCACTGTACTGTACTGTGGGAGCAGAAAAATTAAAATGCACACCAATGCTGACAGTATCTGCTAATGGTCGCAAGTTGCCGTAATTCATCATATTCAAAAGAAAAACTCTACCCACCAAAGTGAAATTTTGTGCTGGAGATTGCTGTAAATGTTCTTAAGAATGGGTAAATGACAGATTATTAAATGATTTACTGATTTTTCAATGTCATCAATTATTCTGGTGGAATGCCAAGACAATCACAGCAGATGCTGACAGCCTCCATGGGATGCAATGCTAAAGATGACTTCTACCTTCTCAAAAACTAGGTGACACTGCACACACACCTGGAAATTCAACATCGATACCAAGTATGGCCTTTGGGTATTTTGGCCAACTGCCTTTGGAGACTAACTTCATAGAGCTATTCAGAAAAAGGTAAGAACTACGGAACACCACCTATGGATCAAATTAGCTTCTCCGCATGAGGACTGCCAGTGGATCCTGACAGCATGGAACATAATTAATGTAGACATCGCTACCCACATGCTTAAAGAAACAGAAATGTCCTGCAAGCTGGACATGACAGTGTGGAAGGACAATTCAGACAGTAAAGGAGGTGTTGAGAGTTATAATGAGCATCAGTCCGAAAATTTAAAAAAAGCAGTTTCACGGTGTTGATGACCTAAGATTACATACTCACCAGAACATACATTAACGGAAATAAATTTGCCTTGTTTTCATATATCATATTTTTATGCATTTTTTACTACCAGCATTTATTAGTAGGTCTATAAGTTATCCACAATAATAAATGTTTCAGTCTAAATATTAACATTTTCTTTTTTTATTAATTTATTTGTAAGTAATTATGTGTAAGTAAAACAAGAAGTTGCTGATTTAACTAATCAACCTACTTTCCTCAACATGGGTGCAATTAATTTTAAAATAAATTCTTAAAAGCTGAGTTGGTAGGCAGGACTTTACTCCTCTTCGAAAGCAATAACATTAGAAATGAAACCAGAAACGTATGAAACATTAGTGAGACAATTACAAATGCATAAATGCCTTACCCACGACTTAAACACAGAAATCCTCTTGCAATAAGGTAGCGTGCATTGCACGGCATTATGGAGGTCGGATTCGGAGCATCAAATTCGGATTTAATCAGTCTAATGTTTTGAATTATAGGGTTCCCTAAACTAAAATATTTACAGGGCAGTCATTTTGAATATAAGTGACTGAGCCACTTAAAACATGCAAGTTTACACGGCCTACCGTAGCGCTGCTTGTGTGAAGAATTTGTGGAAATCAGTTGTTTGGTCCCTGAGATATATCATAAGAAACTTTATTTACTTATTTGATGCTATCATAGCAAAATTTCAAAATTTCTAATGTATAATGCTTACACACAGAATTTGGTTAAATTGTTTAATATATGTGCCAAACTTGCTTAATTTATTAATGATGCCATTATTTTGAATGTTGTCATCTGACCCATTTAAATCATGAAAGTTTACATCGACTTCTGTAGCATTTATGGTGTGCGCTATTTGGTACAAATTAGTTGAAATGTTCCAGTGCAACATTTGGTGGGAATCGGTTGATTGGTCCTCGAGATATGGCATAAAACCTCCATAACTTTCATATGGTGATCTTCATAAATGGAGGACAAAACAGTAATGTAGATAGTAGCACATTCAATGACTGTATACTGCCAATAAACAAAGTTAAGTTAAAATAGATCACATAACTTTGTAGATATAGAACACAAAATGAAAATGATTTTATAGCCGCCATTCTGAAAATAAGCATGTCATACTTAAAAAATACATATATTTATATGGCCTACCACAGTACAGTGCAACATCTTCGCCAAATTTTGTAAGAATGGGTTGATTGTTTCCCGAGACATGAGATAAAAACTATTTTTATTGGTGGGGCTATCATACAAAATGGCAGAGAAATGAGGCTCTGCAAATACATATTTAATGGTTGTAATAGGCACTGCCAGCATACAAACTAAAGTTGGAATTTGTTTAGTTAATGAAATAAACCAAGCTAAAATATTTATATAGCCACCATTTTGAAAATAAGTGCCCGATATGTTTAAAATATGTCACTTAATAGCATTTGAATCAGTACTACTTGTTTGCCAAATTTGGTAGGAATCTGTAAATTTTTTTCAGAGATATGATAACTTTATTTACTCATAACAATGCTATTTTACAAAATGGCCGACAAAAGTGGTAATGTCTACGTATATATGATGATCCTAACAAATACTTTCAGTGTATAAAATTTGGTCAAAATAATTTAAATGGTATAGCAAATATTGCAAATAAGCCTAAAAAAAATTATGGCTGCCATTCTGAAAGTATGTACCTAATCAAGTTCAATTACTTATGTTTTCTTGGCTTATAACATTATTACTTACCAGCCAAATTGGGTTATAATTGGTTTAAAAATTTGAGATATAATAAAAAATCTATTTCTTTATTTAGTGCTTTTTTACAAAATGGCAGACTAACAACAATGTCCATCTCAAGATTTAATGTTTACACAATGCTCTGTCAGAATACACAATTTGGTTTAAATTGGTTGACTGGTTTCTGAAATAGAACAGACCAAATTTTAAAATTTCCACCATTTTGAAAGTGCTTGAAGTGGTTGAAAACTATAAAAGTCAGGTGTCCTTACTAAGCACTATATGTGTACCAAGTTTGGTGAAATTCGGTCCACATGTTCAAAAATTGAAAAAGTGCTGACAGACACACACACACACACACACACACACACGTGCAGACAGACAGGAAAGTGATCTTATAAGCCTATCTTTCCTTCGGAAAGTAGGCTTAAAAGAAGAAATGCCGCCACACAGTGAGATGATAAGAGATATAGAGAAACTTGGAGATGATACAGAAAGAGATGATCTGAGATTATATATCTTTGCTAACAGCAGAATTGTGATCAACTGGTAATAATTTAAAAACTTTGCAATATAAACCTTCTTCTTATGGAAACTGTGTTATTTATAATCTCTGCAAATCAAAGAATGCTTACTGAAACATTACCTCTCAACAAACTATGACATTACTAAGCAGCAGATTATGAAACCATTTATAAACATGAATTTGTTTCAGAAANTTACCTCTCAACAAACTATGACATTACTAAGCAGCAGATTATGAAACCATTTATAAACATGAATTTGTTTCAGAAATGACACAGCTGCGAGGGATGAACTTACCGAGGAGCACTGGCCAGCCGTCATCCGTGCCAAGGATCTGCTCAATGCCAAGAACCTGCGACATCAGCAGACCAATGGTGACTGCCAGCTGGTTCACCGTACCCAGGCCTCCTCGCAGATTCAGCGGCGCAATCTCCGAGATGTACATGGGTACCAGCGACGTGTTCAACCCTGGCGGNCCAGGCCTCCTCGCAGATTCAGCGGCGCAATCTCCGAGATGTACATGGGTACCAGCGACGTGTTCAACCCTGGCGGGTAATAAAAAACACTCAATCCAGTGGTACATAAAAGAGATTGCGGATCATGATTTGGAAAATAGTAAATTTTTTAAATTTCCTATGAACAGGTACATGTTTTCATGTTCACCTGTTGACCGACACTTCAATGGTTTGGAAATTATTTTAATTTAATATTGGCAGTTCAGTATTTCACAGCTCTGAAAATATAATCCTACATAATATAGTATTACTTGTCTAACTATTAGAAAAACCCAGAAATAATACAAATTAACTGTGAATTAACTTAACCAGAGTTTTGTAACGGGCACTTGATGCCACTCTAAAATGAATGAAAAATATGCACATTGCATGCAGTCACCAGTGGAAATGCACAATGCTTTACGAGCACTTACCACAGTTAACACCGATGATGAACCTGCCCAGGAACAGCATCTCGTAAGCGTAGAATACTTTGGTGAAGGCCATGAGGCAGGCCCCACCAATTCCCAGCACGTTGTTCAGCAGGAGACCGCCCTTCCTGCACACAACACGCAGGCAGCATTACATCCCCCCTGGTCCATCACAAGGAGGAGTTGCTGCACAACAGCGTTGCAAGTGAAGCAGCTCAACTTTGGGCAACTGGCAAAAGCCCGGCATATCCTCACATTAGTCCAAATCTCCAAGTATGTTTCACAGACACATGAGCTATCTGTAGAACTGTTGGACAAATTATGCTGCAGTATGAGTGATATACCAAATATGTACTGTATTCCAGCTACAAAAACTTTTGTGCTCACTTCAGCGGACCAGAAATGTGCGCACACAGTCAGCAAAATACCAGAAATGTGAAATAGTCTATAGGTCTCTACAAGATATCAGCTACTTAAGGCTAGGTGGTACCTTTACAGGTAATTTTGATGCAATTAAAATTGAGACACCAGCTAAGGTAATTTTAAGAATGTTGATTTTATATTATTGAAAAGATGCTTGACAATTTTACTTAATACACCACCAAAAGATACGAATGATTGACTGATGTCATCCAACTGACTAGTATGACTAACAACCTGCTGCATTTTAGCACATTCACCAATTGTGATGCTTATAAGCATCAAACAACATGCAGGCACTATCTGCTGAACCCAGTGGCTGACACTTATAGTCATTTTTGCACCTAACTAGTGCAACTATNGCTAACACCCTCTAGTGATCTGAAATTATATTATAAATCAGTATTAAGTAGCCAACTTACTATGGAACACCTAACTTCAAGATTTTATATAAATATAATTTCAACACTAAGCTCTGGCAGCAAATATGTGTTTTATTATTTCATTTCTAAGTTGGGGAAGCCACTGAATTGAATATCTTGCTCAGTTGCAGATGGGCTTCTCACATGCATACCCTCCCACCACTTTGGAGCCCCATCTTAATGCCTGCACAACGTGGAAACATTTACATAACTTCCTCAGATTTTAGGGATGCAGAAGTTGGCACTGTAATTGCATGGACATTTATGCTAAAATAATTAATTCCTTTAAAGCATTGTACTGAATTGTGTACAAAAGTTCAGTGTTTTACATTGAAAATTGGTGCTCATAACAGCAGAACAAATCTTAATAGAATAAATACCTTTGACCATTGGGGCGTGGTTGTAATAGCTGAAGTTTTCACCTACCACGGGTTCAATTCCTAGCAGGGTTGTTCCCTTCACAGGCAAAGCGATACTCGTTGGAGTGCCGAAAAAGTAGATGTAAGACCTATTGCTAGGCATCTTCCCAGTGTTATTGAGGCTTTAAAATAATTGACACCAGACGTCAAAAACTCACCGCCGAAGACTAAGAAGCAGTCTGTTTACGAAGATTTTCCATCTTTTAAAGCTGTGTTAATGGCGGTCTTGTGGGTACAAGTTTTAGAAAGTTTTGATGAAAGGAATTTAATGTTACAGTCAAGAGTTATTACAATTGAAATTGCTACAGCAAATATCAAAAACCTAACAGATGAAATGCAATCACTGAGGGAGGAATGGCCAACTCTACTTTTGGAAGCCAAACTCGTTGCACAGAATGTAGGTATTACAGAAGAGTTTCCACCCGAACGTCGACGAGGCAGCCGAATTAACAGAGAGGACCAGATTGAATGTTCCAAAGACATGGACCCTGAAACTTAATTTAAAAGAAATGTTTTCCTGACAATTATGGACTCTCTGATAACAGAACTCAAGTATCGATTTGAGCATTTCAATCATATCTGCTCTGTTTTTTCCCCAATTCTGAGTTTTCACAATATGAATACAGATGATATGAGAGAAAAATGTAAAATATTGATTCAAATGTACTCGGAGGACCTGACACCAAGCTTGGAGAGTGAAATTATTCACCTCAAAAATATTTACCATGCGACATTTAAAGAAATTACAGGTCCTTTACTATTATTGAATGCGATTCACAAGTTGCAATTAGAAAACATTTTTCCAGAAGTGAGCATTGCACTGCGCGTTTTCTGCAGTCTGCCAATCACAGTCGCGGAAGGTGAAACGAGCATTTAGCAAACTACATGCGCGGAACAATGCTTCCAGAGCGATTGAATAGTTTGGCATTGTTGTCTGTAGAGAATGAAATAGCACGAGAAATATATTTCAGTGACGTTATAAAGAACTTTGCCGCATTGGAAGTAAGAAGGCTCATTTAAAGTTGAAATATGTTTTGTTTCTATAAATAAATAATTTTAAAAATGTTTCATTATTTTATTATGTACCTACCCAAATACATATAAAGCTAAGCTATAGCAGACTATTACTTGCTACTATAATATACTAACTACCAGACGCAAAACTAGGGGTGCAGGAGGGCCCACATGGGAGTCAGAGTAACGGGCCTCAACATTTCTGTCGCCGGGCCTGGAAGCACCTAATTCTACTACAATATACAATAACCACTGAAAACAAACCCCAGTACCATCTCTACTGCTACAACTCGCTCTTCATCGTTAATTTATTATTATAACTAAACTAGAGGAAGGCCCCCCAACTTCCTCCGGACCATCCGCGATAAATTCACGGGAACATTTTTTAAACTAATTTCACCAACTTGCATTGTTTAAAAAAAAACCACCTAGAATACCTACTTTGCATTTCTAAATTCCGTTTTAGTAGGGACCTGGAAATGCACCGCCTTTCCCCCTCACTTTCGTAGGCAAAAGTGAGGGGAATCAAAAGATTGGAACAACCGTGGCCCAGGGACTATACTGGACGGTGCAACCAACTACCCGGCAAGCGAATAGCCGCGCACGTCGGGCTAACTGCCATATGAATGACGGNTATACTGGACGGTGCAACCAACTACCCGGCAAGCGAATAGCCGCGCACGTCGGGCTAACTGCCATATGAATGACGGCCTGGGCGGGGTGGGTTAGCTACTCCTAACCCAGACCTAAATATTGATTACCGCCTGGGAAGACAAGGGCCCTCACAGGCCTGTACTTCCCCCGCGCTGAGGGGCTTGCCCCGGTGATGATAAGCGGCGGCCTGCGACGTGTCTTCTGTGTCAAGAATTTCATTATGTATTAGCTACACCGTTCTCATTAAGCAGGGATCATCCGCCATTATGTCAACTTCCTGATGCTGCCTTTTGGGCGAGCAAATGCGTGATGGGGTCAGATTCAACCGTGAGACGTGAAGATCGTTAGCATATTTAATTTGGGCAGCTTTAAATGTTTTGTAATATGTTTGGCGTAGTTATGTATGTCTTGGGTGTGCAGTTTCAAGAGTTTTTTCAAAATTGTAGTTTTGGTTGCCAGTCTTAATCTCTTTTCGGCTCAACTAAGGCGTCGTGTATCTGTATTTCNTTTTTCAAAATTGTAGTTTTGGTTGCCAGTCTTAATCTCTTTTCGGCTCAACTAAGGCGTCGTGTATCTGTATTTCCCGTGTTTTAACGTCTCTTGTATCGTTCTATTTCAAGTGAGTTATCTTTCATGATTAACGTTATCGTTCTTTCACGACTCTCACGTTTTTTGGGCGTTATGAATATTTTAATTGTGGTCTAGTAGTAAACCTTTCAATCGGCAGGAGCTCTGAAGGGTTGTAAGTGACTGCCTCCACCGTGTTTATATTTTTTTAGTGTAAATTTCAATACGTGTTTTTAGGGAAATGTAGGCTTTACTGTGCTCGACAAACTGTCCTCCTTTCAGTCTATTGTTTATCAACTGGTACACCACAGTCTAGTCATCGATGTGATAGTAATCATACAGTGTTATGCAAGAAAGATTATTTTCAAACATTGTGGTTTAGAAAACCAAAGTTGGAAGCCAATTTTTTTTAGAATTGCCATGCTTTACTTTAAAATAATTATTGTTAAGAGGGCAAGTGATAAGACGGAACTAGATTATAAGAATCGTAAAGTTTTAATGTGATTCTTGTGTAGAACGCAAATAATTAATGGTACTAATAATTCAGAATTTTAACGTTTTTTTTAAATATGAAAGTACATTACTGATGAAGCTATTACTGTGTTTAGTAATACTAGATAATTGTAGAGTTTTTAAAATAATTGTAATAATGGAATTTATTAATTGTAATAATGTAATTTAAGGAGCAGTGCTACAAATTTTGTAATTTTTACTGTCATATACATAGTTATTCAAATATGTTTGGCTTAGTGTTATTTGTGCATTGGCACAAATAAAACTGCGCAAACTCCGCTGGCTTTTTTTCTCGTATTCGATCTGTTTTTGTTTCATGCCATGACCGAGGTCGGAAACCTGAACAATTTGAAAAAGGAAGAACTACGTGATTCACTGGGTGACCTTGGTTTTGAAGCGGATGAGTCAATTACCGTGGCCGAGCTGCGCCGTAGTGCTGTGGACTTGTGGCTTCAGAGAGGTGGAACGGCGCAACCCTCTCGGCGAGTGTCACCAGGTCCACTGAAAGTTGACAAACTCTTGCGTACCGCTTCGCAACAGTTGAATCCTGTTACATCTTTGGAACCTATTGGTATTTTACATTTCTTTACTGCGGCGAATAAAACTGCTAGTCTCTGTTTAAGTCCCTAGGACAGCCTTTTGAAAGCTATTGCTGTGAAGTGCGAAGGTTGTGTACTGCAATTAC
Source organism: Clitarchus hookeri (assembly GCA_002778355.1). Taxonomy (NCBI): domain Eukaryota; kingdom Metazoa; phylum Arthropoda; class Insecta; order Phasmatodea; family Phasmatidae; genus Clitarchus; species Clitarchus hookeri. Next base: position 32,056 of record NQII01003576.1, read on the forward strand.
TCAGTGAGGAAATTACGTCACTCGAAGGAGGAACCTTCGCCGGCTTTAAGCGCAGGGTAATCGAGGCTTTATTTCCCCCACGCGTCAAGCGTAGTTGCGGACGCGATTTCATCTATAGATTTCTAAGGGCGGGTGAACCTATGTACGAATTTGTGGATTCAATTTAGCTTTTCATG
>NQII01003576.1:33711-48264 GCA_002778355.1 Clitarchus hookeri
AAATAAATCTCACTTGATCAATTTCATTGTGATTTCCAATTACCTCCTTCTCTATATACATACAAATCTATTAAACAAATGAAATTAAAATTTTCTTTTGAAAAATGCTACCATTCCATCAGTATTTTCTTAAGACGTTGTCACGTTCAACTATCGTCAGTAAACCGACTTTACAGACAACCAATTTTTTTCGATGTACTGAGATGGGGCACCTGCGTAGGACTTGACCCAGGGCGGGAAACTAGCTGACTGGAATTCGGCGTGGGTTTTCCAGTCGGGCGAGGAGTACCACGCGTGATAAGGAAGTGCACGGTGTTAATCACCCGTGGTAAACGGAATTTCCCTGCGTTAGTCGATACTGGGGCAACTCATCGTGTTTTTAAGTACTACCTTTTTGAAGCAGCTCTTCGAGCAGAACATCTTTCCTAAGGGACGTGTTAGGTGCGTTACCGAGAAGCGTTTGTGTGTCGCAAATGGTGACGTAATTGGGAGAAATATGGCGGTCCCTTTGCATTTTAAGATCGGCAGGTTCGCGTGAACGTTTCCCTTCTGGGTTTTTCCGCATCTTTCCCATGACGTCATCTTACGTTTAGAGTTCCTAGGGAAAACAAGGGGGTCGATGAATTTAGATGAATTATATCTATCCTTTGGTTTTGCCCCCAACATCCGGGTTGGTCTCCAGGTCGACNGGGGTCGATGAATTTAGATGAATTATATCTATCCTTTGGTTTTGCCCCCAACATCCGGGTTGGTCTCCAGGTCGACAAGGTGGGAAGTGCGATGTACTTCCGTACAAATTTTCCCTGACTGGTGATATTCCGTTGCCCGACAGGCATTTCAAGTGTCCTCCCCCTAAGCCGCAAGCTTTCAGGGAGATTATAGATAGGTTGTTAGAGACCGGTGTCATTATTGTTTCTTCTACTTCGGATTATTGTTCACCTGGTTTTCTGGTGCAGAAGAGGGATAGTAAAACTACCGATTGATCGTAAATCATTCATTGATAAAAAATAAAATTCATAAGGACCTCTTTCCTTTGCCTACAATAGATTGGGCTCTTCAGCATTTGGGCAAAGCACGAGTATTTTCTACCCCTTAATAACAGTTTCCACCAGTGTTTGTTAGACCCTTCTTGCAGGAAATATACTGATTTTAGTACGCCGTGGAGCCAGTTCAAGTTCACGCATATTCCTACGAGTTCTAACTTTGGTAGTCGGGCATTGTCCGGGGTTTTAGACCACGTTTTGTCTGAATTTTAATGTAAATTTGCGTTTAACTACATTGATGACGACATAGTGTACAGTGACTATCTGGAATCCCACCTGTCCCATTTGCGCCAAGTGTTTAAGATGCGGGATGTAGGGTGGGCGGTCAATCCAGACAAGGTCACCTTGGGTGCCGACAAGGTAAAATTTTTGGGTTATCTGCTCTGCGAAGGTCAACTGATGATTGGCCGGGATCGTGTGGTCTCGACCTTGAATTTCCCTCGCCCAAGAACTCTGAAGGGAGTTCAGAGATTCTTAGGACTTCTGGGGTATTGATCCCGTTTTATCGAGCATTTTTCTGAAGTGGCAGCAGCCGTAAACGTGTTAAAAAAGAAGGGAGTCGAGTTCGAGTGGGGTCGGGAACAGGAGTCGGCATTTTCTATACTTAAACAGAAGTTGTCTTCTCCTCCGGTATCACGGCTACCGGACTTTTCCCGCCGCCGCCTCGTAGTACAAGGCGTCATCACTTGCTTCAGGCGCCGTCTTGAATCAACGGACTGAATGGGCTTCGCCCCAGTGGCTTTCGCCAGCTGTAGCTTAGCTGAGTTTGAGATATATGAGAAAGAAACTTTAGCGTGCATTTTTGGATTAGAGAAGTTTGCCTCATATATAAAACTAGCGAACCGGCCCGGCCTCGTCCGGTAACAATTTAATTTTTACAGCGATACTTTGAAAGAAATAAATGGTTAATGTGGGTCATCCTTAAAAGATAAACATATACTATCTCGGACTTTTATGTAGACTTTTTTGAGAGCTACAATTCTGTAGTGCATTAATTTGATATATATCTTATGGTTTAGTCAGCGCAAGCCATGTAAGCGCCCTAAATGCAGNCAATTCTGTAGTGCATTAATTTGATATATATCTTATGGTTTAGTCAGCGCAAGCCATGTAAGCGCCCTAAATGCAATTTTTTACGACTTTATTACAAACGGTTCGACATTTCTCTACTATCCTTGCATTAAATATAAATGAATTATACACCAATACCTTCCTCAATAAATTCTCTAAATGATGTTGAAAACCGCATTCAAATCCATCAAGTAGTTTAGAAGTACTAAGCGAATACACAGACAGACGCGGATAGGCGACTTTGTTTTATACTACACTGGAGAGAAAAAACTGGTATAGGCGTGCGTATGCAAATAACAGAGGTATGGAACCAATCGGAGTAACGCGATGCGGTCGGCAGCTAGATCGGTTACCGCTGCTGCAATGGCAGGTTATCAAGATTTAAGTGAGTGTGAACGTGGTGTTATAGTCGGCACACGAGAGATGGGACATAGCATCTCCGAGGTAGCGATAAAATTTGGATTTTCGCGTACGACAATTTCACGAGTGTACCGCGAATATCGGGAATCCGTTAAAACATCAAATCTTCGACATCGCTGCGGCCGGAAAAAGATCGTGAACGAACGGGACAAACGACGACTGACGAGAATCATTAAACGTGACAGACGTGTAACCCTTTCTCAAAATGGCGCAGATTTCAATGCTGGGGCATCAACAAGTGCCAGCGTGCGAACTATTCAACGGACCATCATTGATATGGGCTTTCGGAGCCGAAGGCCCACTCGTGTACCGTTGTTGACTGCACGACACAAAGCTTTACGCCTCGCCTGGGCCCGCCAACACCGCCATTGGACTGTTGATGACTGGAAACACGTTGCCTGGTCTGACGAGTCTCGTTTCCAATTGTATCGGGCGGATGGACGTGTACGGGTATGGAGACATCCTCATGAATCCATGGACCCTACATGTCAACAGGGGACTGTTCAAGCTGGTGGAAGCTCTGTCATGATATGGGGCGTGTGCAGTTGGCGTGAAATGAGACCCCCGATACGTCTAGATACAACTCTGACAGGTGACAGATACGTAAGCATCCCGTCCGATCACCTGCACCCATTCATGTCCATTGTGCATTCCGACGGACGTGGACAATTCCAGCAGGACAATGCGACACCCCACACGTCGAGAGTTACTACCGAGTGGCTCCAGGAACACTCTTCTGACTTTATACACTTACATTGGTCACCCAAATCACCAGACATAAACATTATTGAGCATATCTGGGATGCCTTGCAACGTACTGTTCAGAAGAGATCTCCACCGCCTCGCACTCCTATGGATTTGTGGACTGCCCTGCAGGATTCATGGTGTGAATTGTCTCCTGCATACCTTCAGACATTAGTCGAGTCCATGCCACGTCGTCTTGCGGCACTTCTGCGTGCTCGCGGGGGTCCTACACGATATTAGGCAGGTGTACAAGTTTTTTTATCTCTTCAGTGCACTTAGAGATGAGGAATGTGACCTGTACACTGACAATCAGACTTTAAGCTGGGTTTTGAATAACCTTCAACGATGAGTAAGTTAGGTAGGTGGATTTTGCATTGTCATGTTTCCGTTTTAGGGTTCACCATGTTCGCGGCTCCGAAAATCGGGTAGAAGATGTTCTATCACGAATGTATGAGCCAGTAGATTTTGAATCGGAATGTGTTCCTGATGCTGAGGCATGCCTTAATCTTATACAGAAGTTTCCAGAATGTTTTGTAAATTTACGCCAAGCCCAGACAAGTGACACCTTATGCAGCCAGGTTTAGACGGATTTAAGTGGTGGTGCGGTACAATCCTATGTTGTTGAAAATTGCATCTTGTACTTTACCAGTAAATTTGGACGTGTCCGTAAGGTGGTTGTTGCTGAATCGTTAAGGCCTATGGGTTTAGCATGTTTTCATGATTCAGTGTTCGGTGGTCATTTAAGCGTAAGTAAAACCTTAAATAAGATTGCTGTACAATTTGCTTGGCCTAGTGTAAGGGGCGATGTGTCTGATTATGTCTGTTCTTGTGACTTGTGCCCGAAATGCAAGCAGACTCAGAACACAGATGTTGGGTAGGTGGTGACACAGATACCTCAAGCTGCCGGAAGTGGTGTTCATTTGGATATTTTTGGTCCCTTGGTTAGATCCAATAAGGGTAATGTTTGTATTTTAATTTTATTGGATACTTTCACAAATTTTGTCATTTTATCACCTCTCTGTAATATGAAGGCTTCGTCAATAGTAAAACTGCTTATTGATCAAGTTTGGAAAGTGTTTAGTGTTCCTATGGAGATTGTTACAGATAATGCTAAGTATTTTACATCCAACGTGTTTAAAAACACGTGCTTTCGCTGGGCGATAAAACGATTTACATCGAGTCCCTACTATCCAAAAGGTAATCAGGTAGAATGGTTTACCAAAAATTTGAAGGCCTGCTTAACTATTTTCTATAATCAGGATTATACTAAGTGGGATCAAGATCTTGATTTCATAAATGCTGGTTTTAATAGCGCTCTGCATTATTCTACTGTAGTTCCACCTTCTCTCCCTTTCCTAGGCCACCCTCTCAGTCATCCGTTGCTTAATATTTGGAATATCCCCCCTTCCTTCCAACCCCTTGGTGACGCTTACCGTGATCGCCTGCTGGAGGAGGTTCACCACAGGCTCGGGGCAGCAAAGCTGCAGGTAGTGGCAGAGATGGACCAGGGTAAAAACTATGATCGCATTTGCGCCGACGTGTTTGTATTTGTATTTTTATTGTTGCTGCATGGATGTACAAAATAAAAGACAAGACTTCTTATAATATGGACAATGTTATAACAAAAGTTAAACGTTAAAATAATTTTCCTCGTTTAGCCTCTCGTTCTCGCTCGTTTCCATAGCTCATCGCGTTCGTACAGATGTAAACCTCAATGACAACTAAGCAGCAGGTACAAAACATTGTAAACAAGAGACAATAGGCATGATGACAGTAACAAAGAAATACAAAAATAATGCTTTTAATTATTACAATAGATAATAAAGANTACTTGCGTCGCTGATAAGCCTTCAATTGCGTAACGTGAGCCTTTTTAAAGGAGCTATTAGAACTGGGCAAAACCAAACTGACTGTGTTGGGACCTAAAAATTTGTTAATCTCAAATGACCTTAAAAACTTAGGTATAAGCTTCCCCGATCAATTCTTTCCAATATCTGCGAGCAAATAATTCTTGCATNAGATTTTTAGTAAATAGTGGAAGCGTAAGAACATTATTTAATGTATTTTAAAAAATTGTCATCATGCCTATTACTTGCGTCGCTGATAAGCCTTCAATTGCGTAACGTGAGCCTTTTTAAAGGAGCTATTAGAACTGGGCAAAACCAAACTGACTGTGTTGGGACCTAAAAATTTGTTAATCTGAAATGACCTTAAAAACTTAGGTATAAGCTTCCCCGATCAATTCTTTCCAATATCTGCGAGCAAATAATTCTTGCATNAAATGACCTTAAAAACTTAGGTATAAGCTTCCCCGATCAATTCTTTCCAATATCTGCGAGCAAATAATTCTTGCATTGAACCAGGCTTAAACAGATATTGTTTTTATTCTGCATGTAAACAAATATTTATCATTATTCTTATACGTCACCATTTCTTCATGTGCAAGAAGTCTTAACTCAAGAGAAAAATAAGATAATACTTAAATTCATAATTTGATTCCTTTTATTTGATTTTATCGAATACCACTGCCGAGTGTTCCGAAACTATGAAGTCACTGTCGAACAAAATATTTACTGTTTACTTCAAGCTGTTCCCTTACTGCTGTCGAACACTGATGAGCCATCAGTGATTTCAGTACATCAGCTCAAGTTTCCTTTAGTAACTTGAGCCTAAATTATTAGCGTTGTTAGCTTGAGAAAAGTGTCGGGGATTCGAGGAGATGGTTAAAGGGGAAACTGGACCCCTTTAACCTCCCCCCTTCCCCAATGTGCATTAAATGATTCTGTTTAATTTTTGAAATCCAAGCAATTTTTGAAAATACGATGTAAGCTTTTATCGCACATCTTTAGTTAAAAAGCAACTAAGTAGAGAGGCGACTCTCCCTCGCATTGGGCAGAGGAGTTACTTCAAGCCATAAAATGTAAACGTGTCGCAAATATGCTTCCAACCTAACAACGTAAAATGACACTAGACACACATAATTTTCGTATTTTCCTGTGAAATTCGCGATAATTTCGTATCCCTAGTTATTAGTGTCTGTGCAGTTGTGAATATGACCGTTCAAATGTAAGCATCGCAAGTGAGGAAAACTAAGAAAGGTCCATGGGAAAAAATATTTGTGCCCTCCTCCCCTTCCTCCCCCACCTCCTCGCAGCTCGCAATTTTGCTAACCATTTGCCGCTACTGTTTTTAAATTATGAAAAATGATTTCCCAAAATAGTTGAACCAAATTTGTTTCAGGTAAGTTCAGTATAGGTAGGTAACACATTTCGTGTGACAACGACTCTGGCGAAAGTATGTTTGCTTAAAATATTTACTTTAAACTTTTCCAAACAGTGCTAAGCTATATTTAATGGAAAGTCAGTGTGTGCCCTTAAATATTCCTGAAAGCCCTTTCCATGCCAATTTCCAAGAACCTACTGAATTGTGGTTTGTTTCTTTGATCGGGGCTTAACCTGGAAGGAAGAGAAGAAAGAGAGAGGAGAGAGGGAGGATGAAGAGAGGGAGGGAGAAGAGAGGGAGGATGAAGAGAGGGAGAAGAGAGGGAGGAGAGAGAGAGAGAGAGGAGAGAGAGAGGAGAGAGAGAGAGGAGAGAGAAGAGAGGGAGGAGAGCGAGCGAGCACATGCACGATATAGAGAGGGAAGTGGGGGATAGCATGCGCGCGAAAGAGAAAGAGGGAATAACATGTGCGTGAAAGAGAAAGAGAGGGAAAGAGAGAATAACACGTGTATGAAAGAGAGGGAAAGAGAGGATGATAGTGCGCGCGCGAAAGAGAGAGGATAGCACACATGCGAAAAAGAGAGAAAGAGAGGGAGAGAGAGAGAGAGGGTGGAATGCGCGCGCGCGCGAGAGGGAGGGAGATAGTGTGGAATGCGTGCGCATCAGGGAGAGATGTTAGTTTGCGCGCACATAAGGTAGAAGAGGGAGGGCGAGAAATGATCCAGGAGGGGGGGGAAGAGTGGTGTGAGCACAACAATNGGAACGCGAACAAGAGGGGGTGGAACGCGAACAAGAGGGGGTGGAACGCGAACAAGAGGGGGTGGAACGCGAACAAGAGGGGGTGGAACGCGAACAAGAGGGGGTGGAACGCGAACAAGAGGGGTGGAACGCGAACAAGAAGGGAGGACAAAAAAGAGGGGGGTGGGAAAGCGCGAAAAAGAGGGGGGAGCACGAGAAAGAGGAGCGCAATAATGTGGTCGATCCCACCGAACGAAAACTGTGGCTTAAGATGAGTGTGTTCTCACTCGCAGACGAGCAACCTGGCCAGGGGGTGACACTGGATAGGGTCTACAAATTCTTAATAAGCTTTGACGATTATGCATATACCATCATTGAGGATACACACAAATTTGTGTAATTTGTAGAGTTAATTGAAATGTGTAAAGAAACAAGATTATGTTTCCAGTCATATATTATTTATCCGTACAAGTATTTTTCATCTAAAAAATAATATGGTAACCTATTTGTGGTTTATAAAGCTTGGTGCGGTAGTAAATCCGTTTTGGTGGTACTCCTGTTATTTTTAACTGTTCGTCCGCTGGGTAGGTTTCGTGTCTTCGTACAATGTTCTTTCGTAATTATTTCAAAGATGTTAAAAGTTATTTTAATATGTTTGCTGTACAACAAATATACATGTTTATGTATTTAACATGTAACCATGCTTAAGATGTACGAAAATAACTTTAGTAATAAGATATTGAATACTTCGTTGTANATGTAACCATGCTTAAGATGTACGAAAATAACTTTAGTAATAAGATATTGAATACTTCGTTGTAAAAATTCTAACCCCAAATTAAATGCGAAAGTCTTAAACGTCCCCAAGATAAACTATTATAAACTCGTCACTTATAAAATGTTTGATTTAGATTTTTTTATATGCATTTCACATGTTTATTGCCGCTTACAATGAATTTATCTTTTACAAATGTTTAACAATCTTGCATAATAATTTAGCCATCAATGACGCCCTTCAGGGACAAAATAATTTCCTCTTAAACATTTAAAAGAAAAATTGTATTTCAAAAAAAATTAGCTAGGTTACACATTTATATATTTTCCTGCAAATTATATTTTTTGAGTGCTAAAATGTTTAATAACAGTTCGATGAATTATAACCATACGCTGTGTTTGGCAGCAAATAATCGTTTACAGCCCCAAATCCAGCCAGTAAATAAGAAAAAAGGCCCAACCTGGGAGTGACAACTCTTTCTCCTTACATACCCCTTGATTCTGGTGGCAGCGCACGGCAGGCGGTGGCAGCATGAGGCATGGGACATTTGAAGAGTTTGGTTTGGGTTGGAGTTTTGTAGACATGTTTGCACCATGTGTGGTCACTATCAACTCTTTATAGCATATTTTATGTTTACTGGTGAGGCGGCATTCACGAGGGATTGTGTTCAATGTCCACAACACCCATCAATGGGCAGCAGAGAATCCACACACCACTTTACAGTTACACCACCATCAATCGTTCAGTATAAATGCCTGGGAGAAAATAGTAGGCGACATCTTAGTCGGGCCTTACCTGTTACCTGAACACTCGACAGGCCAATCGTACGGTAACTTTCTACAGCAACAGTTACGTGTCCTACTCGAAGATACTCCACTGGATCTGATACACTGTGTGGTGCATGCATGATGGGGAGCCACCACATTTCTGTACANCTACTCGAAGATACTCCACTGGATCTGATACACTGTGTGGTGCATGCATGATGGGGAGCCACCACATTTCTGTACAGTGGTCAGAACCTATCTTAACGAGATGTTCCCACACAGGTAGGTGGATTGTGCAGGACCAGTCGCTTGGCCTACACATTCCCCTGATCTGAATCCAGTGGACTACTGTTTTGGGGACGTCAAGACTGCNCAGGACCAGTCGCTTGGCCTACACATTCCCCTGATCTGAATCCAGTGGACTACTGTTTTGGGGACGTCAAGACTGTAGTTGACGCAACACCCGTTACGGACATTGAAATTCTCTGCTAGTGTGTGGCACAAAGTTGCTAGCAGATCCATGGAACACCTCGGGTGTTTAAACGTGTCTATCACTCATGCGATGTGTGCAGGCGTNACAAAGTTGCTAGCAGATCCATGGAACACCTCGGGTGTTTAAACGTGTCTATCACTCATGCGATGTGTGCAGGCGTGCATTCAGATGCAAAGGGGCATATCGAGCAACTCTTACGAGTGAATCCTTGCTGGTACACAGGCAGGGCTGCAGAGACACAAACAGGGGTGTATCAAGTACGGCTATTAACAATCTCAGCAGAACCTCGGGAACCACCGAACTTACGATGTATGCTCACAGATGTTTTGTTTTGAGGTGTACTGTCNCAATCTCAGCAGAACCTCGGGAACCACCGAACTTACGATGTATGCTCACAGATGTTTTGTTTTGAGGTGTACTGTACTGTACTGTACTGTACTGTACACACCCCGGTTACTTCCCACATAAATCGGCACACCACGTGCATGTATTTAATACACAAGCAAAACATTTTGACTACTTTATGTGTATATGTAACAATTACAGTTACACATGTCCAATGCAACATTTCTAGACCATATTAACTTACCCAAGTTTTAGTTACTAATCACATATTTTAAAAATGTTTCTTGAATTTAGTGGTACTTAAAGCAGTATGTGCCAGATATAATCAAAATTTTCTTATGTGACATATACTGCATAAATTAAATGGCCCAAATAAAAAACAATTAGTAACGAGAAGTGTTGTGGCCCACAAAGAATTTACTTTTCCTGTACACAGACACAGACAGCCAATCCTCCCATTTTCTGCATTGTTTACAGCCAACGTCATGTACTGTTTGTTCAATAGCATCTAGTTCATGCTGCTGAATCTTCGTCCAATTATTTGAAACGGATGGAATACAGCAGTCTCTATTTCTGATGTACCGTATGCAAAAGAATACACGAGAACAGCATTGTAACTAATAACAGTACTTACTATCAAGTCTCGCTGCTTAGAATTATTTGTGAATTAACGATACACACCCTGCATCCATTCATACTTCAGTGAATTTTATGATCAGACCCTATACTATACCTCACATGNAATTAACGATACACACCCTGCATCCATTCATACTTCAGTGAATTTTATGATCAGACCCTATACTATACCTCACATGTACAAACAATGCTGTAGGGCCAGAAAACTAATAATAAACCAAATTTACAGTGCGACAGTAAGTTTGTGATAAACTTCAAAGTATTAAGAGAACTCTTTCGTAGTGGTGTCGTCAAGAACAGTGTTGTTTAATTTAGATTGTCTGGCAGAAGAAGGGCACTCACCTTCCGAACCTGTTGGCTATCATCCCGCCGCTGAAGCCGCCCAGCATANGATTGTCTGGCAGAAGAAGGGCACTCACCTTCCGAACCTGTTGGCTATCATCCCGCCGCTGAAGCCGCCCAGCATACCTCCGATGGCGAATATCGACACGGCAAGGGAGTACAGCAGCTTCGCGGATTCCTCTTGGAGGTCTTCACCATAGCGATTTTTGTACACATCTTTCATGAAGTTCTCTATGCTCTGGAAGTTCAAAATATCCACACTTCAACAAACGCACAAACTAATTTCAACGTCCTCGTGAAGCACTCCAGCTGGTTGCTATTGACTGCCCTACAGGCATCAATGAATAATATTAGCTACTGGTAAATGCCAAGGTCCTGTCCGCAAAGAAGTGTACTGAATAAGGAGTGAACATTAGAAAATATTTTTAGAAATGCTCATATTTCTGTTAAGTTTAGCTCATCGGTATTTCACCCAACAATGTACTTCACAGAACAAACTGGACCGACCATCTGCAGTTTACAGGACCACATACATGCACAATGTAATTACTAGACATTACTAGACAGTGTATGTGCACACGGCTGTGAGTAATCTATTATTGTAGTTTTAAAGCTGATGGAAGATCCCAAACTACTAACTATTTTGGCTTCCAATATAATTCTTAACTATTAGCTCAATACTTTAACATGAAAAAATAAAAGCGTGCTTCCTGAGCCAGAGAATAACACATGGGTTTTATGTGAATGGGTGAGACACGAGGTTTGAGATACTTTTTTTTTTACGGCCGATTCGCATATGCCTTTCTCCATGTTAAAGGTAGGGCAATCCCCTTCAAACTTCCACGAAAGGCAAACAGATGTGCAATATGGGCTTATGTACTATATACTAAATAAGTGGCAGAAACTTACTTATATCTGAAAGCGCTTATTTATGTAAACATTTTGCTAACCTTAATCGAAGCACGTGGTTTTGATAGACCTGAGGTAAGAACAGCCGTTGAGAGAGATTTTGCGCAACTAGTATATGTACTTGACCTCATATTACGGTTTGTACGCGCAGAGTGGTTACTGTGCAGCTGAAGAGCGTACTCTAGCCGACATTAACTATACGGGAATTTCGGCTTCATGGAATGTGGTACCTCCGTGAAATTTTGAATCGACAGAACTGTAGAAACAACTTTGCCGAGCAACAAGATCTCTGTGGAACGAAGTGAATAAAGCTGACGAATTGCTCGTGCTTGGGTATATTGAAGCAATTACTTGAGTTGTGGAGAATAAAAGTGCCGAGTAATTACTTCATGAAGTAATTGCTTGGTTTATCAAAATGTTGATCACTTACTTAATTAAACCCGTGAATAAAATCTATTTGCTTAAATATTGCTGGAGCGATTTCTTCAATATTTGTAGCCCGTGGAGGGACACTTCACTTGTGTCAGTCGGCAGGATGATGATGTTTATGCAAGTGTCGGAGGAAAACCTAAAAGTGTAGAGAAGTAAGTTAGTGCCAACAGTTGTTATTGTTTCAGTATGATAAGACTAATATTTTGACTAAAGAAATAGTTCTTAGAAGTGATGGAACTAGGGGTGGAGCACTTTCACAGAGGAGAAAAAATGAAAGGCTTTTAACGTTTCCCGACGACCCAGAGAAGCACGAAAGTTAAGAATGTTTAACACCCTCGTACATTCCAAGTCTACAGGGCTGGCAGTGTTGGCATTTAAATTAACGCCAACTAGGCCTACAAAAGAGTTTAATTATAACATACTCGTGCGTGAGGTCGCTATTAGTACTATAGGCTTGGTTTGGTCATACATACATACATACATACATTGAAACAAACTGAGTAGCATACTTTACCTACAAAACAGTCGAGGTAGTGAACAATTTGCATATTATGGCGTCGTGTATTAATCAGTCTTCAAGAGAGGGCACTGGAAATGTAATAAGTGAATAAGAGGACTTTTACATGATTCCGCAATACCCCTAGGTATAATTTCGGTAAAATGCATAAAATAAATAAATAATTTATAATTAAAAACATTTTTTTTAAATCCGTTAATTAATACAGATTTATTATTTGACATGCCCTATGCCTATAAAACCAATATGGCTACCAGAAACAAACATATGCTTGAAGAGTTAGTGGATGTAACTGCCGAGCACCTTCTGGTACGTTCGTCAATGCTGAGTCGACAGCTTCCGAGCACCTCCTGAGTCGAGCCGAAGATTGCCGAGCTCGTCCGAGTCGAGCCAAAGACCGCCAGCCACAGCTGCCATTTAAAATGCATTGACCGTGAATTCCCATAATCATACTACTCACCTATAGGCGAAATGCTTAGTGTTAACTTTCAGATAAGTTTTATTTCTGAAATGTGGCTCCGTTGTAACAGCAAATATGTACATACACGATTAAACTAAGCATTTCACGTATATTAATATATTGGCGCTATGTTTTACAATGTTCAACTCTCCACCCCCCGAGTAATTTACAGTTCGTTTGGGCGATGTTTCCTTGTCCTTAGGACAGACCTTTGACTGATGCCATAGTCGTCGGCTGCTCTATCAGTTGCTTTGTTGACCACTGTATCTTAACACTTGTATTTAGCCTCGCGGCCACAGCCCTTGTTCGTACGTTTTACTTCTTCCCTTTCACTGCTGTGAATAAGCTTTTTATATCTCCCTGAACATTCAATAGCATCCATCGTAAACGACTTGTGCAGTTGAACTGCGTGTGGTGGGACAATGTTTCCAGGTCGGATGCTACAAACCCGGAGCTGCCCACGCAGTTGTTTCCCCGTTCCCCGCTCGTAAGGTTGGCACAAACAATTACAGGTAAACCGAGCACTTTCAAAAGCCCTGCTTAAGGTCTACTTGTGTACACACATTGTATTATTGCGCCCTATGTAAAATTAACATTGCGATGCGCCTGATCACTTTCTTTATTCGTTAGTCGATTGAAACTGTGAAATTATTAGAAGAGTAGATATTTTGTACATTTGTTTATTTTTACATTTGATACATTGAAAAAAAAAAAGCAAATAAATCATTTCAGAGCTAACACATACTTTAATAACACTTTAAATCCTACGGCAAGACTCGGAACTACTTTCCCCCCGTCGTTACCAACTCCACTGGACGCATGCAGTCAGTGTGTCCGCCAATATATATTGCAGGTAGAGGGCAGTGACATTTTTCAAGGGTTTATTTCAAAAGTGCTCACTTTACCGCGAATAGCCTATGGTACTGTTTAGACTAACCAAGAACTGCGATAGTGGTGCGCAATGACTATCTGATATTATGTCATTTTTAGGCGACGTTTAACAGTTTCTGTATCAGCAATTTGGTAATAGTTTGTCACTTTGCAAAAAAAAAAAAAAAATTTAATACTGTATATTTCTTTGGTAATCAATTTTTTTTACGAAATAAACATTTACATCTAACACTTAGCTAAATACTGTACACTGATACTATACGTAGGCTGGAACCCGTAAGGGTATTTTCTTTGCTTCGCGAGTTGTTTTGGCATGCAAGGCTCGGAAAAACACGTAACTGGGATCAGTAAAAATGCACGAAACATGTTTCTTCCCCTCTTATAACAGATCAGCTAGTCCTAAAAGATTTCCTGCGAGCGCTCCGTCCGTGTGCAGAAAACTCAACGTTTCCATTTATTTTTATCTCGGCCGATGATAAAATCAGTATTCATGAGGATCGAGGGCGGCAATCTGAAATGTTCAATTGACGTAACGGCGACCAGATGAGCCGAGGACATCACAGGATCACGAGGTTCCCGACTGGAAACTGGCGAGCCACGGGAGATGCCGCCATTTCTACACTTGCATTTAGCTTAGTAACGCCGGTAGCCACCGAATAAGCTAACAATATAGAAGCGGTGGAGTTGAGAGCAATCAACTGGGCAGTAAGTAATGTGCCTCAACAGCAATGGAGAGAGAGAGAGAGA
>NQII01003576.1:51769-88383 GCA_002778355.1 Clitarchus hookeri
GCTGGTTGCAGTTCGCCGAGATATACGTTCGCTTCTTGTATTCCCCCCTCCCCCCCATCAACATGGTGGCCGGCCGCGGAGATCCTGCTGCAAACCCAGCAGTGTACACGCAACGCGCGTGCACAAAGCACGCAACTCACCTGAGCATTAACCCAGCACGTAAAGAAGCCACCGTGCTTTCCAGTCACGGGTGGGAACCAACATGAAGTAGCCAATTAATTACCTTTTTTTGCAACAAGGCGGAACATGTCCAAGACTGAATTGGCACAAGGTTCTACGCATCATGCCTATAAACACATAACTAGACAAAATATATAAAAAAAACATTTCAGGCATAAATACGACTACTTGGCAGCTACATAAGAAGTATTAACGTTTTCACAAAAACAGACTGACATTCGTGGTTTCCAGCTCGTTAATAAATTATTAGTCCCATAAGATTAAAAAAGATCACAATTTAAGCCGAGATTCCATTGCAGATATACCAAAATTTCCTTCTTGAATAAATAATTTTTGAGAAAAGCAAAAATACACAGCATGCAATAAACATCAGTAAAGCTATAAATGGCAATTGCAATCTATAACTGAGTGAAGTAAGGGCAAATACTACGACGAATTGGTTCCACAAATATGATAATACTAATCTCTAATAACAACAATAAACTCAATAAATTACTCCATTAATGCTTGAATAAATTTACATATGAATGAAATATTTGATATACAATTAATAAATTATATTGATAGAGACTATCTGTAAAGCAGCAAACCACACATAAATATGCGAAGAGAACTATTTTATGAGAAAGCAAAAATACCTGAACAGGTATAAGAGTAAATGCCGACTACCTTACAGCATGTTATATTGCCAAGAATGTGATAACATACGTAGTGTATGAGGGAAGGGTGATGTGTCACTAGATAGAACATACGACTACGCCTGTACTGGTCGTGGCCTGACATACAAGTTGACAATTCCTAAAATGTAGTCTTTACAGTCAAGGTTGCCCCGCTTTATAATTTCAGGAAAAACTTGGTAAGATGATGATGCTCTCTAGTATATTTATCGTGTAACTAATGCTAATGTTTCTGTATTCTTGCTTTCATATTGAAGTATGGATATACGTCTTTAATATAATTTTGAGCTACTTGTTGCTGAAGTTCTAATTCTAACTTCGGCTTGGAAGTCTTACCTTCCATAGCAGCTACTCTCGCCATTCCAGTGTTTAGTGCTTCTAAACGACTTCATTACTTCAACAAATATTACAGAAGCTTGGTCACGCAATATTTAAATTTAAAGCGTTTTTTTTATAGAGCTGACAATATTATGAATCCATCGCTGCCGCAATGCAGGGGAAAAATTTAATTTACTTCGTTTGTAATGAAGTAGGTTCTGGGGGAAAAAAAAAAAAAACATTTAAGATTGAAAACAAAAAAAAATTGCTTACAAAAACTTTTGCACACATTTTACTGCTTGATTTTAGTAGCCATAAATAGATGTTCAGAAAATTAAGGAATAAATTTAATGCGACATTGTTGGCAATATAAAACCTTGACTTGTCCCGAATTTAGGCAGAAAATAAGAACAGAGGTCTTACCTGGAATTGCCAATTCTCACACATGCGCACTTAATCCGGCCATTGAGATAACATGTGCAGGTAGAATACCTATGTTATAGTAAATATTATTTTCATAATATTTAGTAATTTTACTAAAAACAAGCTCAAATATTAAGAAAATACTTTCGGCAATTGAAATAATTAAAAAATAAAATTAACAGAAAAATGTAAAATTAAATATGGCTACCACGAAAAAAAAAACCTCTCTTCAGTTGAGAGGTTGTGGTCGGCGCTTGTTAGCCTGGTTCTTAGTTCCGGTGAGAGTGAAATTAGGTGCAGGTGGAGCAGCGACGGAGTTCAAGGGCGGGGGAACGGGAGCATCCCGAGAAAACCCGCCAGCCAAGGACAACATCCGACACATTTCCCACATCAGAACATGTAAGTGTGTCCCAGCAAGGAATTGAACCCGGTTCGCCTTGGTGAGAGGCAAGCAGACTGGCCACTACACAACCGCACCCCCACTCACCCCCAAAATAGACACCGCATTATACCCACAAGGATCCGGCATGAAATAAACCAAATTCAAATAGAAACCAAATGCAACAAAGGAGTGCCGAAGCTGAAGCAACTCTCTTAAAAATATTCTACGAGGGACGACACTTAATACAAGCATACAGTGCCTCCTAAACCGAATACAAGACAACAGGAGTCTTGTAGATCAGTCACAAAAATTAACTGAAACAGAATGCAATTTATTGTCAAAAGTCATACCCAGGACAATATACGCTTTTAAAGGTGCAGCTAAGTAACTTGATCATTGGAAATATTGAAACAGTCAGACGATGTATCAGGGATTGCTTTGGTAACTTGCAACCTGACAAATATGAACCCTTTGTAGAACATATCACCGTACTATGGTGTTGCCTTCCTAACCATTCGTGAAGCAGTTGGTTTTTATGGGTCGTATTGGCAACCCTGCCATTAACACTCGCAAAGTAACAACATGATAAAATTAAATAAAATCCACCACTTTTACAAAGATGATGATAAGACTAAGAGCTGTAGAATGAAAGCAGGCGCAGTCATTAACTCAGATACTGTTGGCGTAAAATAGCACTTAAATATTAGAACACACCAAAAAGGCCGAGCAACGGATTAATATGAACACAAAAAGTTGTCGTACGTATACCAGCCGCAGACATGCTTCATCAAAGGCCAGTTACCGCGACCCGCAGATCGTCACTGTTACCGCAAACCACCGAACATCAATCATAACGTAGAAGGAACGAAGTCAATACAACTTCTCCGCGACTTTGTAGCTGGTTTCCCGGCCTGTCACAAGGTAGCGCTCGCAGTACGTATGAGTCTCTTCACGACTTTGGGTCAAAGTCGACTGCGACAAGGGTATTCAAAACTTTTATATTTCATTATAAAAACTTTACGAAAGAAAACTTTCTGCGAGGCTTCCTGTTTAAAGTCGTCAAACATCAAGCATCTGACATACAAAGTCGACTGATTCCCGAAAGTAACAAAATGGCTGCAGGCAGGTATGGAAGTGCAATTGAAGCAGTGGAAGAAATTGAAGCGTTTGAATTCGCAGTTCCTGTCCCTCGGCCTATAATAAGGATATTTCCTACCTTGATGTCTACAACATTACAAATCGCACAAATAAGAACTATGGCATGCCACTGTTAATTTAAAATTAAATTTTGTACACAAACCATATAATCTTTATAAACAGTTGTTCATAAATGAGCGTATTACATGTGCAAGATATTCTTCCCCTCCTCCGTCCCTTTCCCCCCCAAAAAACCATTTAGTCCTTTGCGCACCCAACCTTGTAGCATTCATCATAAATCTCGACGTTGCCAAGTCTACTTGGGTAAAGAGCGGCGTTGCCAAGTTTATTTAGAAAAGAGCGACGTTGCCAGGTTTATTTAGGCAAAGAGTGACGTTGCTAAGTTTATTTAGGTAAAGAGCGACGTTGCCAAGTTTATTTAGGTAAAGAGCGACGTTGCCAGGTTTATTTAGGTAAAGAGCGACGTTGCCAGGTTTATTTAGGCAAACAGCGAAGGTGCCAAATTTATTTCGGTAAAGAGCGACTTTGCTACAGATGCGGTTGTGATATTTACTTCCTGCGAAGTTCAACTCGGATGAAAAGTTATACTTTGCAAAGTTGTCTCGTAAAAGTCTTGTTCATGAACACGACCCCAGAGAAGGCACGACGGCTAACATTACTTGGCTTACCGTACAGTGGCGCCACGGGAAAATGCAACAGGTCAGGCAACTGCTTGAGACAATTACTTACTGTTTTCGTTCTTACTGTAGTGTGTTGCACCGTTTTCGAGGATTCGTTCTTTGATTGGCCAATGGAGGCTCGGAATGGCTGATCCGGGGCGACACTAATTACAACCGAAGTTATCAAGTAGTGTCAAACGAGGACACATGCAGCCTGGCCAACAGGAACCTCGGTTTGAATGCGCGTAGTCCATTTAAGACATTTTAATTTGCGTTATATACATTTAGGTAATTATTTTGGCGTGTTTAGAAACATGGAATCTATAGGACATGCATGTAGTTTTTTTTAATAACCTACATGTGGAGGTGACAGAGTGTTGAAATTACTTTAAACTGGAATTTTAACATTTGCTCGTACAGCGCAATTTTCAAAATCTCACTGTGGACGGCAATGTGCCATTCTGTCGTTAATATCCTACCAGCACGTATACCACATCAGTAACTTAGTCTTTACCCATAGTCTTTACCGAGAAGCAATATCCGGCGATTTACGTCAGCATTTCTTGCAAGGAAAGCGAAGATAAATTGTGAAGTAAAGAAGTGAAAATAATCAAATGAAAGTGAAGTACTAACTGCTGTAATCGTGGAATGTGTTGTCGGGTATTCCTGTTTTGCAGCACTCGGCTGGTGCGCTTGCAGTTGCCAACTGCGGAGGCAACAAGGCGGCTTCAACCCCTGCCGGTGCACATGAGTGGGATTGTGGTAGAGGGGAGGGGGGCAGGACAAAGGGAACTAATGCCTGCCGAACACAAGAAGCGGGGAGTCTCGCCGAGCCGCCTCCAAAACGCCGGCATTTTCAATCGTCGTTGTCCAAGCCGGTACGGGAATGCAGAGGTCAACTTAGATGATGGCACATGAGTTGCACCGAGCTACCTCTCATGGCTGGACGAAGAACTTTAACTGCGTACCCCAAGTTTTACGCTCACGCTACAACTTTATTCTCGTTAATACTGAAATTGTACCCCCCCCCCCCCNGTTTTTGCCAATTTTTAGAAGAGCACTTGCTGCTCTTGATATTAAGAAACACTCGAGTTATGCGTTTGTGAAATTTAAACATCTACCGCCTACAGAGGCATTAACCAGAATTCCTGACAAACAGCCGAAATTGGAAGTTTCTCCCTCTGTTACGTACATACTGCATATCGGACATGTTCATAGGGAATGCGGGAATGTCTGCGTGCTCAAAGTCTGGGAACGTATTACCATGGAAATACAGCACTTACTGAAAACACGGTTTTCTCACATTTCCAAATACTGTATGGTTTGTCGGCACACCAATAGGTTCAAAGCAATTATATTAATATTTGTGTGAATTACTCGACGATGTCTCTCGCCTTAAATTCAGTTTAATACATTTCTAGACTTTACGCTTCGTAGAACAAATGTTCCCTAGGACTAATACCGCAGTCTGCTGTACTGCATGCCACGTCTCGGCAACTCATACGTCAGGTAAGGAAACTGTGCGCATAATGAGTGAGGTACGAAGAAACGAAGAATAGGTTAGGTATTATTCCATCGTTATTGATAGAACCGTCAAGGTGTTCGAAGCCCGCTAAACATGGCCCAAGGAGAAGCAAGCAGACCCTGTCACCCCTCTCACGAGCACCCACAGTTGGGCGGCTATTAACAACGAGGTCTTCAGAGACGAGGGCGAAAGGTGAGAACGGAGCAACGCCAGAATGCAAGGACGGGGGAAACGGGAGATACCCGGAAAAACCCGTCGACCGGCACGATTCCCACTTTAGAAAATCCGAGAGTGACCCGGCCGGGGATTGAACCCGGTTCGCCTTGGTGGGAGACTGGCAGTCTAACCGTTCTGCCACCGCGGCCCCACGCACCCACAGTAAAATAGTGTCTCATCAAAAACATTTTTAAGACTTTTTAAAAAAAAAAACCGCGTAAAAAAAAATTCGCTATCACGACTTCGTATTAAACACATTTCACATAAAATAGCCATTATTGCATAAAAACTACACGCATTTGTTTATAAAGGTCAAAGCAGTAGTTTTCTAAATACTGTATGTCGTGTATCACAAGCGTTTTATACTTATGTCAACGTAAAAGTATCTTATTTTGAACTTTTACTTATATTTTCTATATAAATTACAGTATTTAATTTATGATTTCTGCGAATAAAATCAGGGAGCAAATAGATATGTTGGTAATGCCTAGTAAGAAATAGTTCTTATGCAACATAATACTATACTGAGTGCGCACGTATGCGGTGCGTTGTCCCTTTGGTGTAATTTTCTAGACTAGGTTACGCTTTGTTTGCATGAGGCGGAGGGATATCCTGGAAGAAGAACTTTAGCAGGGCTTCAGAAAAGTCTGAACTAACCGTGAATGGACCACAGAATTTTCTTTTCACGTTTTGAGGGTTTTATGAAGTTATATCAATTGTAAATAATGAAAACGCCGCATCGATCGAAAACGAACTTTTGTAGCACAGTGGCTCATGAACAAGTACCTGACGCGCTGCAGTCTTCGGTACAGAGTTCTTCCTCGGCTTCATCCTGCTTCTGACGTCATGCGTGTGTCAAACTAATCTCAAGTTACTTAAACATAGCGTTTGTTTTCAGCTTAAGTATGTAATGTCGCAGGAATGCCATAAAACATTTCTCAAATCTGTAACTTGGTTCGCCTGCGATTAAGTTTTAACATCTAACTTTTCTACCAAAGTTTCACGATAAAATTTAATTGGCACTGTAGGCAAACCATACAATTAAATTCAGTGAAATCTGTGATAGTTTGAGCTGTAGGGAAACACTACTTACTGTATATAAAATTTTGTAATATTTACGGCAAACATTTTAATTTACATCTGCATAATCCTCTTTTTATTTGCAAATTAATTTCACACTTAGTTTGCTCTTTTATCCGACTATCCACTGTATTACGAAAAATAATACTTTATAAAACACCTTGCCCTTTCCAGTCCTGTGCCACATGAAATTCTATAACGCTTATATAGTATAGCTATCTGTTTCTGACGTGAACATAAATATAGTACATGGCAATTATTCCGTATAACATCATTGGATCCGAAAGGGTTGAAAGAAAATTGCACGTAAACAAGGAACGAAACCATTACGATTTTCTCCGCGTTAGTAAAATTATTTTCGTAGCGTCATGAAAGATTGCTCCGATCTCTTACGTGTGGATGTGGCGCCATCGTGCGGCGAACCAAGTAACATACTACAGCCATCGTTCCTATTTCTGAAACACATGCAACACTAGTGTGCCAGGGCGAGGAAACACCATGTTCGACTATTACGNTTCAATACAATGAATAAAGGTTTGATTAAATAACATAATTAAATACTTACAAAAATTAACCTCAAATACTTGAAAACACTTTTAAAATTTTATTATACAATTTTTGTCACTAAGAAATTTTTCACGGCACAATGTAAGTAAAATTAATTAATAAGATATGTATATATATATATATATATCACAATGANCACAATTAATTACTAATATAAATGGTTTTTCAGTTTGCTTATTACATGAACTAATTTTCTGTCGGTTTTAAATATAACCACGTGCTATGCTGTGTACCTTGCGTTTGTATATAGCTAGACGATACGCGCATGCGCGTTGAGTCATACCCCTACCACGTTCACTGTCGAATTTCGTTACACTGTGCGCTCGCAACTTCCGTTGCACACTAAACTTTTACCCTCAACGCGCCAAAAGAAATATAACTTCAAAAAGTCTAAGCAAAAGGATTTTCCCACAAGGTTTGATAGTAGTAATCAGACGCGTAGTAACCGAGGTATGATGGAAGATTCAATAAACAAATGTTTGGTGGCACTACCTTCCTAAACTGTGGAAGCTATTACTTAGTAGTCATAGTGAACGAAAGCACACCAAGTTTGGGTTATATTGACTGTGACAGAGATGCTGTATTGTAACAAACACCGCCGCGCCGTTTTGAAAATAAGAGACACCTTCACGGGAACGTTACGTGCCCTTCCACAACTCTGTTGCCATGCAGGTGTGGTGGGGGTCGATTGAGCAGTCACAGAGATATGCCGCTTGAATTTACATTTCAGGTGACATCTTTCAACACTTCATAAGAAAGAATTTACAAATTGCCATCCAGAAGACAGAACAGAAGAGGTTAATGTCACAGGTAAACAACACAAACAAAATAATAAAGAACACAGTACAGTCTACAGTTACTACACATAACTTTTGTGTAGTTCTTAAGACCTTTAATTTTAGTTCATTAATTTTACCATAACCATGTTTATAAAGTCTAGAATGTAAATTGTTACGAGGCAACCATTTAGAAAATAAGTAACTCGCATACTTAATTGCTTCGTGCTGCTTTTAATAGCAAACTTTGAAATATTTATTCGTGGGTTTCATTTTAGAAGTTTCTGAAGTATGATATAATAAAACTGTATATTCCGTACGGCACTATCTTACAAAAGGGTGGACAAAATCTAAGAATAATTTATCTTAATGGCCACCAAGGTACAGCCAGCATACAAATTCAAATTGTTTGGGAGATGTAACACACTAAACTATAGTATTTTTTCGACGCAATTTTGAAATTACAGTCGCCCGAAAAAGTATTGGCACATCCACATTTCAGAAGCTGGCTACGAAGAAATCCATATATTTCAGTAAACACCACCTGTAATTGCTGAGGTACGTAACCTGCAAGATATATTTTTTGCAAAGATTGCCTGTCCGTAACAAATAAAAATTAATACATACGTAATAACGTACAAAATCCTCTTTTCTGTACAACAACAAAAAAAGTATTAGCATAGAACTGCTTCTTCGCATATCTGTTACGGTTGTGTGTGACGCGCAACGCCATTTAACACAGTATCCACGGGATGTCNAGAACTGCTTCTTCGCATATCTGTTACGGTTGTGTGTGACGCGCAACGCCATTTAACACAGTATCCACGGGATGTCTCCACAGGTCACTCGCTAGTCTCACGAAGTGTTACACGGCAGTGGCGACCGCGAGTCCGAAGCAGGAGCATCCAGTGACGTCACGGGATACAGCAGTGTTGCTCCGTTCACAAGGGAAACGCTATCACAAGATTGGAGCCGCATTTTCTGTCAGCTACACCACAGTAAGGCCAGTCATTAGCAAATACAAGAAGACTAGCGCAACAAGAAGCTTGCGTTGATCCGGAAGTTCGATCGTCTTTTACACCCCGAGAGCGAAGGGCGAATTGTCAATCTCGCGCAGAATGAACCCTATAAACGTGCGGAATGAATGCTTCAAACGTCCAGCAAACGNAAGGGCGAATTGTCAATCTCGCGCAGAATGAACCCTATAAACGTGCGGAATGAATGCTTCAAACGTCCAGCAAACGTGCGACGAGAAGGCGAGTGCCCCGACAGTACGAGATGGATACATTTCGGAATATAACCCTAATANAAGGGCGAATTGTCAATCTCGCGCAGAATGAACCCTATAAACGTGCGGAATGAATGCTTCAAACGTCCAGCAAACGAGCGACGAGAAGGCGAGTGCCCCGACAGTACGAGATGGATACATTTCGGAATATAACCCTAAGAAACGCTTGCAGTTTACTGAGAAATACATCGACAAGCCGATAGAGATTTGGAACAAAGAAATATTTCCAGACAGATTATAAGTTCACTTTGTTCGGATCTGTGGGAATGAAGAAAGAATGGCGTGAGTTTAGCACTAAGCTCTAGTCCAAACATATTCTTCCAACTGCCAAACGTGAAGGATGTGTTCCAATGATTTGGTAATTTACACGATAGTGTGCAGAAATAGGGTCTCGATAGGGGTCTTTCATTTCCAGCATGACAATGACGAGAAGCACGCCGCCGAGGAAACCGGAGCGTGGTTACTGCACAAAGCTCAACGAATGGTTCGTACCCCATCACAAAGTCCTGATATGAACCCGTTTGAGCACCTGTGGGTGCATCTCGAGGTACAAATCAGAAAACAACGCTC
This sequence comes from Clitarchus hookeri, assembly GCA_002778355.1. NCBI lineage: Eukaryota > Metazoa > Arthropoda > Insecta > Phasmatodea > Phasmatidae > Clitarchus > Clitarchus hookeri. The sequence continues at coordinate 61,589 of NQII01003576.1, forward strand.
GTCCGAAAAAAAAAAAAACCGTTTGAGAGAGTACTCCTGGAGGTAAGATCTAAAATTACCCCAACTGTGTGACAGAATTGAATCAACGGCATGCCACAGCGTCTGTAAGCTGTTATAAATGCTAAGGGTGTGCACCCTGTTAAAATGTGTATACTAGTGACGAGAGTTGTTTTATTGTGTGCGCCAATACTTTTTTTTTTGTTGTGCAGAAAAAAGAGGTTTGTTTTCTGTAATTAATCGTCAGTGACGAGTCAAGGTTTAGTCGCCTATAATATATGTTTACGAGAAAAAAAATGTTTGCATTATAAAACTTATTCAGTATGTTTGCAGTTTTCGTGGCGTTATTTAACCCAGCAGGAGATTTTCGAACTGTCATTCTGAACTGTCAAACACGAATTTCCGAACTTTTAGACTGAATGTTTCCAACCTTTGTGACGAACAGACGTGTTCCAATCGCAGCTCGGTTGTCTGCAGTTCAGATGAGTAATTTGTGAACATTTATTTCAAGGACACTTCACGATGTGTGGCGGAGCTAACCACGCAGTTAACAAGATGACGGCCAAATATATTAGGAGAAAATATTTTTAATAAATATAAAATGCGCCATCTCATCATCCATCCAGAGGAAGACTGTTTCGTCAATCCTTTGAAGTTGTCCTTTGCCTACATAATCGGCTGGAAAATATCGTGTGTAGTGTGCAACTAACTAATATTTTCTCTTTCCATTTTTAACGCCTATAAACTTGCAACATGTATTATTTTGGTCAATATTGATTACATTTCCTTCATGAGTCCCTATACACAAGCCATATACTGCCCAAGGTATCTTATGCTCATGCTTAACACTAGTTGCTGGACACTATCTTACATTTCGATAGTAAAATCGATTTTAGGCCAATTTTCTATTTCATTACAATGAGATACTGTTTAAATTTAGCGTTGATGTGTAACGCATATAAGAGTAGAAGCTTTGCTGACCTCCCCGCGAGCACCTACCAGTGACACGTGTCGCGAGACACGTGGACAGCCAGAACGGATCGCAGTTACACGTGTCAAGGTTGTGCCGAGTAAGAGCTGGCACATCGCCGAAGCACCCGGAAGGCGCTACGTAAATACGTAGGAAAGCAGGAGAAATTGCAGAGCCAAGCAAGAGTAAGTTTCAGGGTGCAGGCCGCCACCGACGNTCAACCTTCACGAACCATGGCGCATGTTAGAAGTGCTTTGTACTGCTTCCTCCCACCTCCCCCCTCCCCCAACAAGGGGACACGTGTAGGAACACTCAGGGAGGGAGGTTAGAGAGGATATAAGCGAATTTATGCGAGAAGAGGGAGACAGTTCATTATCACCGCGCCGAGAGAATCACAGTTGCGTCGGAAATCGCGAGAGGACGTCGGAACGAGAGGAGAGCATCGAGGAGCGAACCCAGAGCAGCAGTCGAGGGGAGACTGTACCAAACGCGGGCCTTTTCCAAGGCCACCCACATCGCCGGATCTCATCCACAGCCGACAACATTCCAAGCACTACAAGCAGAGTTACGTATTTTGTCGTCGTCGGCCAAAGAAGCAACCCCCCCCCTCTCCCACGATGTCGCCCACAGTTAATCCGAGTTAGTTAAATAGAGTACCACACCTCGGAAGTGTTTTTGTATGTTAAAACTCGAGACAATATAACCAACAAGTAAAGTGAAACACCGAAAGACTACCTTATTGATATACCCTCAACCTTCAAGGCACCTTATAGTCTGTGCCTGGAGGAATGAACTCCGACCCTATGAACCATTCTGTATACCACAGGTGGGGAATAGCACCAGTCCCTATACACAAGCCATATACTGCCCAAGGTATCTTTTGCTCATGCTTAACACTAGTTGCTGGACACTATCTTACATTTCGATAGTAAAATCGATTTTAGGCCAATTTTATATTTCATTACAATGAGAAACTGTTTAAATTTAGCAAAAGGAAATTTTAAAATATTTTAAGATTTTTTTGGAAAACCGGTTTAAGAATTTTAATTTCGATGTAAATTATTTGCATTGGGTTAAGGCCAAGCCAGGTACATGCTTAATGCATTTCAATTGATTAAAATAATTTAGAGAATATTTTTTAAGAGGCAAATTTGGCAAACGTATAGTGCTCTGCTAGGTCACTAACCATGTAATGTTTGTGTAGATAATATACATACCGTGCCATATAGGATATTCACAGTAACGCGAGAACTTTTTTTAAGGCCCTACTAGCAGGCATGATAGCCATAAACTTATATTTTATTGTGGCCTCAGACATTACCTTTGAGAGCTAATTAGTCACATGGTAATTTTTATACTAACACTTTGCGAAAGGATACAAATGAGCTGAAATGAATTTGTAAGCACGGCCTTAAGTGCTCACCTTACCGTGAACACCCTACACAACAGGCTACTTCAAAACGAGATTTCTAGTGAATTGGGCGTGGCAGCCGAGGAATGTCTCAAGCGAATGAAACATTTAATCTTCTCCATTAAGCGCAAGATTGCAAAAGTGAGGCGTGAAGAAACGGGAAAAGTAGGTCAAAGTCCTAGTAAAAGCTAACAACATTACAATAACAAGTGTACAACATGTATGTTTCTGTGGCATTTCACACAGACGTCTTGCTTCTTCGGCCATACGACTGCCACTATATCTGCATGTGAAACGAGGTGCGCCACCATTTGCAACTGCAAACTTCAACATTGGACAGGGTTTGCGGGAAATGTTCGCCGCATGGTCAGCGATCGTGCGAATGTTCGCGACGACGTTATATACAGAAACTCCATTTGCTACGGAAGCAAACAAATTTCTCTTAAGTGAAAGCTTTCTTAAAACATTTATACCAACAAATTCATATCATTTCTACTTCCACTGACCATGCATCATGCCAATTCAAAACAATCGCTCTACAAAATAAAAAATAATAATAATACTGCAAAAGCGATGTAGGGTACATCAAATAACGTGCAGGTTTGTATGATCCGATTCGTGAGAACCTTGTTAGTCGGCTGAGGGACCACATCACTACGGCCTTACATGCTTGTGACACAGCACTATTGACGTATCAAAATGAAGGAGTTTGTAATTAAAACTCAAAATGAGACTAGACAGTTTTCACGGTTAACTGAGCACTGTTCAATTCTGCCTTTGGGCAAAATAACTTCTGCCCCTTTCAGCCACTACACATATTTCGACTTTAAATAACATCATTCATAAGTATGTAAATTTTGGTAGCGTATCATACAAAGCAGTTTTATATCTCAACAATTTTTGGGATCGCTGAATCTGGTATCTAATGGTTTTTAATGCATATTAGTGTAAGAATAGACTTAGATTTATTACACTAATGTTTGTACCAATTCCACAGTGTCGTTGGACGGATGCTTGAAAAGTTCTCATTACATACACAGTCAAATTAGTTTTTACTCTAAGTTATGGAATGNTAGATTTATTACACTAATGTTTGTACCAATTCCACAGTGTCGTTGGACGGATGCTTGAAAAGTTCTCATTACATACGCAGTCAAATTAGTTTTTACTCTAAGTTATGGAATGTTACAGAATGGACATACAGAAAGTGAAACCGATGTTTAAACACATTTCATAAGGACTTCTGTGCAGTCAACATCACATCTAGGCCTCACCTGCATTCCCAAGACATTGAAATGTAAGCCTATACCATAGTGTGGCGATCCCTATTAAACATCAATATCGGTGCCTTATCAACGATAAAATCTACGCATGTGCTGAATCCAGTACAGATAGTAAACTATTAGTGTCTCCGAATAATTTTACATCATGATGCACATATTGTACAAATAATTACGAAAATAACACTGCTTCCTCGTAATACATATGAAAGTTCAAGCCAACAAGGCTGCTATGCACTTTGCCAAACATATTTTAAGGCTTACATGGAATTCAATCATTGTTTCAGTAGAGAAAAATCGCATGCTAATAAAAAGTCTGGTTACTGCTTTTCTTTCACATGAGCAGGTAGTAATTATGTAGTACCGAAATTCGTGTTCATTAACAGACCCAAGTGCTCAGTTGACAGTGAGACATATGTGAAGCCAGAGAGATGGGAGAGCAGGCGGCATGCAAGGAAATGTGCTGGCGCGCAGGGCAGAGCAGAACTGCTGGCGCGCAGGGCAGAGCAGAACTGCCAGCGCGAAGAGCAGAACTGCCAGCGCGCAGAGCAGAAAGCACCTGCAGCCCTCACCTGCTNACATGAGCAGGTAGTAATTATGTAGTACCGAAATTCGTGTTCATTAACAGACCCAAGTGCTCAGTTGACAGTGAGGCATATGTGAAGCCAGAGAGATGGGAGAGCAGGCGGCATGCAGGGAAATGTGCTGGCGCGCAGGGCAGAGCAGAACTGCTGGCGCGCAGGGCAGAGCAGAACTGCTAGCGCGCAGAGCAGAACTGCCAGCGCGAAGAGCAGAACTGCCAGCGCGCAGAGCAGAAAGCACCTGCAGCCCTCACCTGCTNGCAGAGCAGAACTGCCAGCGCGAAGAGCAGAACTGCCAGCGCGCAGAGCAGAAAGCACCTGCAGCCCTCACCTGCTCGAGCAGGCGCAGCTTGCGGCGGTGGCTCTGCTCGCCCAGCCGGTCCACGTACTCGCGCAGCTCCTCTATCTCTTCCTTGACCTGCTGCACGGTGTCGAGCTCGTGCTTGATGGCCACCATGTCGCGCTTCACCTCGCTCACCTCGCTCTGGCACGACTCCACCGACTTGGTGAGCTCCTGCAGCTGCGAGCGGATCTCGCACAGCGCCACCGTCGTCTCCAGCTGCCGGTCGCCGCGCTGCAGCTCGTCCAGCTTCGCGCTCAGGTTCATGCTCATCACCGTCACCTGCTTCTGCAGACTGCAGCCATGGATCATGGTCCTACGTTACACACTACGCATGGCCCGCGCGTTAGTCCGTCATGCCCCCACCACCTCACCGCCAACCGGCCACGTCGCACATACCGACACCGTGTTTGAAGCCGTCGCCACCTCCGCTGCAAATAGCACAAGCCTGTTCCAGCCTTCATTCCACACACTCCTGCATCTCCTACACATTACGTCTATCTCGACCTGCCTTCCTCTCAACTNCTGTTCCAGCCTTCATTCCACACACTCCTGCATCTCCTACACATTACGTCTATCTCGACCTGCCTTCCTCTCAACTACCTTCGAGAAACACATTTTCCCTCGCTCCTCTTACAGCCCACATCATTTAATTTGTGAGTCAGTAAAAAAACGCCACATACATTAAAATGTTAGGATAAATTGCATGCAAGAAATATGCGAGACAATTGCCCATGCCGAAGGGCTTGCATGCATTTTTTTCGATGGTAAATTGTCGTACTTAATTTAAAAAAAAATATAAAAAAACCTTTGTAAATCTTCCCTCTTAAGACTGTGATTCAAGATTTAATTCTAGACTCTATAATAAACTAATAGCGCATTACATCACTGCATTTAATTATGTACAGTTATTTAACTTTTCCTCGCAGAGCTGACTGTTACCGCGCCCTGAACCACAGCACTTCTAAAACTTAAAGTGTCGCACTTACCTATACAAACGTGCGGTAATGTATACTGTTTAAGCGCACAGTAGAAAGTGGTCCTTTCTATTACCTCCAAAGCAAGATACAAGAGTTTGGTACCTCAGATTAAAATAATATGTATCGTTTACATATCTGTGTATGTGTGATCCCTACATATTTAACATATATTATATGAGGTTACAAATAAATCGTGTAAGCAGCTCTGATTTTTACGCCAGTCAGAAATTAAATAATTTAAACAAATTTTAATTAAAATCAACACAAAATACTTAACCTCCATTCTATCCTATTTACATATATACACAGTGAGGGATATGGGTAATTAGCATACGCACTCCTGCCTCTATCTAAATTACAACTTTATAACAGTAACAAACTGCAGTTATAGATTCCTTGCAAAATAAAGTCGGAAACTTACAAAACTTAATGTCTAAAAAGATAATTAAGGGCGGTATACGCCTTTCAAGTTAGACCTGAAGCACTGAAATTACTGAAAATATATGATGAGGTAAAAATAGTAAGACTATTTAAAAATGAGTATATCGTGAATATTATGAAGCATGTACTGTACTGGTCTGCAAACTATGTTACAAAAAAGTGTATCAATAATATACTCGGAAAAATAATGCAAGTCAAGTGATCTCCATTCATGTGCCGCACGTAGCTATGCGCATTGCTTACGGCTCAGCTTCGCCCCTTCTGCAGAAATTCTTAGTTTTCGCGTCATAGTTTCGGATTCATAGTATTACTGACAATGTACGATTATTGGAAAATTTACATTTTACGATTGCTTTAATATTTTTGTGCGTGATTTTAATTGTGTGTATCTACTTATTGTAGAGTCCAGAATATATTTACATTTTATCAATAAGTTCTCGCCTTTTTGCAAGCAGGAAACACACAGTGAAAATTAGACAGAAACGATTCTAACAATTAGTAAATTGTAAATTTTCTATTATCAAACATTTCTAAAAAAAAAAANGAAAATTAGACAGAAACGATTCTAACAATTAGTAAATTGTAAATTTTCTATTATCAAACATTTCTAAAAAAAAAAAAAACTCCGAAACTAAAGTTATGACACGAAAACCATGAATTTCTACAAAAGGTGTGAAGCCGAACCTTAACAGAGTCCATCGCCATGAGCAACATCCCCAGGGGAATGTGCCGATTTGAAGCTCCGAAGAAGCATTCAGTTCTGCGACTGCGTGAGGCAGATTCTCTTGGCCTTCGTGCTTCAACTGTTCCTACAAGAGAACATCGCAAGAGGGTGAACCCCGGCGACCAGGAAGGCCGTGCTACGCCGCCACAGCGAGACTGGGAAGCGCTGACGAAGAGTTCACACCCAGTCACATGCTGCGTGTGCTGCGATGTCAGCTGGTGCCTGCAAGCACTGCGCACACGCAGTTCTGACAGCACGCGTTCATACGTCAGAGAAGCCATGCGTGAGTTGTCAACTTTGAAGAAAGTATGGACCAAGCATTCTGCACTCACTCCGCGGCAAGCCATTACTTTCAGGGAACTAAGAAAAGATCAATGCTCCAAGAGTGTGCATTTTCATCAATCCAGAACCTGAAGTTTTTTTACACATTAACCTTCTAACGTGGAAATGAGATTTGTCCGAAACTTGAGTTTAAGAAATTACGGATGTCCGTTAGTCATTTCCAGTGACCGNCTAACGTGGAAATGAGATTTGTCCGAAACTTGAGTTTAAGAAATTACGGATGTCCGTTAGTCATTTCCAGTGACCACATGTACAAAATAAATGCCTCCGCCGATTACAATCTTGAGAATTTGGATATACAACGAATGAAAATAATATGGTACAAGTGCCTTGAACACCTACGGCTCGNCTAACGTGGAAATGAGATTTGTCCGAAACTTGAGTTTAAGAAATTACGGATGTCCGTTAGTCATTTCCAGTGACCGCACGTACAAAATAAATGCCTCCGCTGATTACAATCTTGAGAATTTGGATATACAACGAATGAAAATAATATGGTACAAGTGCCTTGAACACCTACGGCTCGAGCCACAGAACTTGTACGAGCTGCACGTTTGGGACTCTGCATTCGTGCCGTTCTTCCTCGCTCTAACTGTCGAGTGTCCACTAGAGCTTAATGACCACCGAAGGCTTCACCTTACTCTAAGTGTCAAATAGTGTACGAGCACGCTTTCATTAGTATTTGTGTTAGGCGCCAGTTTCTAACTAATTTACTATTTCCACCGCCACGCCCTCTGTTGGAGTGGAGATATTTGGGTGGCTCTTAACATAGACGTCTTGAGAGCCGAGTACTCTGTTAGACAAGGTACTTACAGTTGTACACAGTGTCTGTATAATATATAACTAGGAAAAGTTCTCTAACCACTGCAAAACATTCCTTTAATCAAATTATTTCAGCGAGATCACCTGCACGTGTAATAAGCGCTGCCCGCCTGTATACAAATCACGTCTTTATTTACACATTTGTACATTTTTTTTTTCGGAAACCCTGGAGCTTAAGGTAATAACACAAGACAAACCTATTTCGATATGGGCATTAACAATCCATTATTTCTAAACTGTCTTTCGCGTTAAGGCATTTAATTCAAAACAATTACCAACCCTAAATATCTCCACGAAATAAAGTTATGTCAGCTAAAGATTTCGCAGATGTTTCATTATCTTTGTAAAGCATTTCAAACAGTTTGCGTTATTTACAAAAACTACCAGCACAACTCAAAATCGATTGTGTACACCAATCTATACTTCTCCGGTGTCGAATTTCCAGCCGCAGGTTGACTGTCATCCAGTTAACATCTGTATTTGACGGCACCTTTCGGCGAAATATTTCGTGGTTTTCATGCAATATATTTCCAAATAATATACTTCGGCTACTGCACTACAATTCTTTGAGAATTCCAGCAATTAGAATATCGACTGATCACATTCAAGATATTTTGGATTAAAAAACCAGGGTGTAAAATTGAATTTAGTACAAAACTTCGTACTGTGATCTATCAAGAAAGAAAGAAGCTTATAAGATATAAATATTTAAGCCCAATACGAGTATAAATATACAGTCCGTTCTTAAAACAGCGTGAACACAATACGTGGCATTGCCCACCCGCACAATCTAAGAGCTTACCTATAGTCGACGACATCTCGACATACCAGCCGATTATATGTTACAAGCTTTCAGAAGGGCTTAAAAACTGAAGTGTGATGGTCTGCTCATCTGTTTGACACTAGGGGCTCGCCGACAGCACCATTCCTACAGCACTGTATTTCTTTGAAAAATTAACAGTGTTCTGCTTATAGACAGTGCGAAAAAAAATCTCTGATCTGCATCAAAGTAAACTTTGGAATATTGTACGATGGTTAAATGAAGCTTTATTCGTAATGAAACTAAGTGCATAAAAATACCTCGATCAACTATAAAACATTAAAAAATGTTTAAAATAAAATACATGTATATTTGGAGTATCTGTTGCTTAAAATACGTACAGAGATTCAACGTTGGTTGTTCCAGCTGGGTAAACAACTCTGTTCTCAACTACACATTGCCGTGCCTACGTGGTTACATAATGAAATTCCCAAATATACATGAGCGTATCAACGTTGGTTGTTCCAGATGGGTAAACACCTCGGTTCTCAACTACACATTGCCGTGCCTACGTGGTTACATAATGAAATTCCCAAATATACATGAGCGTATCAACGTTGGTTGTTCCAGATGGGTAAACACCTCGGTTCTCAACTACACATTGCCGTGCCTACGTGGTTACATAATGAAATTCCCAAATATACATGAGCGTATCAACGTTGGTTGTTCCAGATGGGTAAACACCTCGGTTCTCAACTACACATTGCCGTGCCTACGTGGTTACATAATGAAATTCCCAAATATACATGAGCGTATCAACGTTGGTTGTTCCAGATGGGTAAACACCTCGGTTCTCAACTACACATTGCCGTGCCTACGTGGTTACATAATGAAATTCCCAAATATACATGAGCGTATCAACGTTGGTTGTTCCAGATGGGTAAACACCTCGGTTCTCAACTACACATTGCCGTGCCTACGTCGTTACATAATGAGATTCCCTAATATACATGAGCGTATCAACATTGGTTGTTCCAGCTGGGTAAACACCCCTATTCTCAAATACACATTGCCGTGCCTACGTGGTTACGTAATGAGATTCCCTAATATACATGAGCGTAGTATTATACTACCCATACGTAAGTTTTCCGGCAATATGTTCCACAACAAAGTCGCATGTTACGATCTATTTAACTGCTCATCTCGAACATACGCCACGTGCCACAGCGTATGTTTATTCTGTCTACTGACACTCTAAAATATACCGGAGTGACAGACAAAAAATAAAAGGCGTTCAACTCACAGTGTCAATATGTGCTACGAATGCCCAATTAATGTTCAAAAATCACTGACCTGATTCATTAATTTTNTTCAACTCACAGTGTCAATATGTGCTACGAATGCCCAATTAATGTTCAAAAATCACTGACCTGATTCATTAATTTTGTGCTAAAGATAACATTCAAAAACACATTTCAACCACCCAACCACCTTTGAATTGTGGCAGAAAAATTCTTCCTAGTAATGCGTATGTTAACAGTTTCTAGACTCGCTGAAAAGATGATTTTTCATAGTGTTGCAGGCAGTTAGTTCATTTATACGAGGAAATATTTATATTTCAGAAATTGTGTTTACAGTGCAAGATAAAATATTCGCTGAAGATGCCTTTCGTCTATGAAAGTGAACATTCAGCTAGAAAGTAGTACATATTTTTTTTTTGTTTATAACCATGTGTAAGGTTTTGAGGTTCTTTTATTTGAGCTTGTCAAAAATTCAGTTTACTACAGGACTTAACGGTTTAGCTATCACACAAAATACTACAAGGGCATGAAAAGGATCCATAACGAAAAGGAAAGGAGATCTTTCTAGTGTCCGCTCTCGGCTTCAGCAACTCGCTCAGCGGCCGAGCGTGGAGGTCATGCGTTCCTCGACCTCGGTGTTCCGAGAATGACGGNTCGGCTTCAGCAACTCGCTCAGCGGCCGAGCGTGGAGGTCATGCGTTCCTCGACCTCGGTGTTCCGAGAATGACGGGGCACAGTGCGCACACTACCAGACTCGCAGTCGCTAACTCGCGTTAGTCTACGTAACAGCTTAGCACTACTGATCGCCTAGTCTACCAAACTAACCATGTCACTCCAACACAAGTAGACGAGTCGATGGTTCCGAATGAAATTTTGCCTGAGCAGTCTTTTGCACCAATCATTCGCGAGGTAATTTTCCCTTGGATGTTAAACCCTTGTCGTGANCGGCTTCAGCAACTCGCTCAGCGGCCGAGCGTGGAGGTCATGCGTTCCTCGACCTCGGTGTTCCGAGAATGACGGAACGCAGAGCGCACACTACCAGACTCGCAGTCGCTAACTCGCGTTAGTCTTCGTAACAGCTTAGCACTACTGATCGCCTAGTCTACCAAACTAACCATGTCACTCCAACACATGTAGACGAGTCAATGGTTCCGAATTAAATTTTGCCTGAGCAGTCTTTTGCACCAATCATTCGCGAGGTAATTTTCCCTTGGATGTTAAACCCTTGTCGTGANAAATTTTGCCTGAGCAGTCTTTTGCACCAATCATTCGCGAGGTAATTTTCCCTTGGATGTTAAACCCTTGTCGTGAAATATTACCCAAAAGCGCCGTAACACATGTCCATGACTGAAAGCCTGTCTACGTTGCACAATACGTACAGCATAAACTGTACTTACAAATAGCCTGCAATCAACAAATAACCGAAGATCTATAATTTACAAATTATTACATTTACAAGTTATCGACATTCCGTAATATAATTTGCCAAGTCAGCTTCAGAGCGGATTAATATTTCGGATCACAGTATCTACACGAAACGCACATTGAAAATGTAAAAATGGAATTTTTTTTTTCATATATTTTGTTTAAGATGAAGTGCATAATATACACTGAAGAGTTAACTATAAATAAATTTCACTGTCATAAGAAATTCATCCTCAGTAAATAGTAACCTGGAAAAGTTTCATAAGGCTAATATGGTACGAATTACTAGTACAAACATTATGGTTTGTCTACAAATATCAGCTATTAAGAAATAATACATTACGGTACTTAATTGGTTGAAAGCATGCAATTCAAACAATTTTATTCTTCCTTTCCATAGTCATTTACGCACAGAAATATTCTGTCTGTGCCACAGTAATAAAGAGAAATTTTTTTTTACTGCGTACCGTACGGATTTTATGTGGTATGCTTTTATTACGAATAACACACTTAAATTATATAAACACCAACACGCAATCACAAGACAAACACATAAATGTTTTTCTTTAAATTAAAAGAATTCTAATGAAACAAACGTGCAGAAAGAAGGAAAGAAGCTGCAAAACTCTCCACCAAAGTCTTGATAGTTAGGCCCTAGTGTCACAATCCACAAGCATTTAGATATTGTCACAATTTTTAAAAGAAATTATATATAAATGAGCTAAGAACTGGGAATTAAAGAAGGCTTATGCGCAAATCAACTTAACATTTTACATGCACAAAATAGATTGTTTAAACAAATACTTGTTCCTGTGTGTTCTTTGTAGTGTTTCTGTGAAATATTTCTGTAACATTATGCTAAGTTTACACTGGGTTAGAATGTGTAGAAATAATTTTTGATTTAAAGCTGAATTATTCCACCTGATATTTTTACTTCCACCAAAATAACTCAAAATTTAATTATAACTTCATGAAATAAAACTATCTAGGCCGTGCGAACCCGCAGTGGTTACGATCATCCGAGAACTAGGAACGAAGGAAGAAGAGTAACCTACGAGGTACACGACCAGTTGTGCCATCTAATGTTAGCGCTCTAGATAAATATTATCGTCGTGTTAGGCTAAAAATGCGTTGTACGAGCTCGTGTTGTTACTGATATCCGGAAGTTTTATTCTCTTGTTAGCTATTGGGTCGTGGGATGGCCGGTTAAGCATTTATCCAGGACAATTCCGCGACTATTTAAACATTGTTTTAACATAGTAATATTTCGAGCAACTGGGACGTGACTAAATTTATTGGTTTAGAGAAAGGGAATTTGTATAAAGAGAAAGAAAGCAAATTATGCAAGTGTATGTTTTACTTTGAAAAAACGTGCCCCCTTAACCAAGAAAATTCACCATCAACATGCAATATCTAAATTGATTAAACCAAGAAAATTCACCATCAAGATGCAATATCTAAAGTGATTATTCAAAACGCGTTCGTAATTTTTTCACAGTTTACAACCAAATGTGTCCGTAATATGATACTAAAATTTCGTTAATTTTATTCGAGGCATGTTTATAACAAAAAAAAATGGGTACGTGTACTTGTGTACGCGCGTTAGAAGTTATACTTCTTTGGCGTCACTAAAATAAAATTTTATTACGTATGTTACCATTTCACGCTNTGTACGCGCGTTAGAAGTTATACTTCTTTGGCGTCACTAAAATAAAATTTTATTACGTATGTTACCATTTCACGCGTATATTCATTCAGATCTTGTCCCATATCATAATTGAATTCAAATTATATAAATGAAATGTTTTTCAAACCGCACCTTTGAAATTTCGAGTGACGTTTCCTCGGAAACTGTTCACCAGAGCGAGTTCGAACAAGAGGACCTTTTGTCTTCATCGTGCCATGGCGGGTCACAACGAGCCTCGACGTTTTCTTTACCGCCTAGTGTTCCAAAGTTCCCTGCGAAAAGAGGGCGACCACTCCTACCTACGCAGTGAAGGGGGACNAAATTTTATTACGTATGTTACCATTTCACGCTTATATTCATTCAGATCTTGTCCCATATCATAATTGAATTCAAATTATATAAATGAAATGTTTTTCAAACCGCACCTTTGAAATTTCGAGTGACGTTTCCTCGGAAACTGTTCACCAGAGCGAGTTTCGAACAAGAGGACCTTTTGTCTTCATTGTGCCATGGCGGGTCACAACGAGCCTCGACGGTTTCTTTACCGCCTAGTGTTCCAAAGTTCCCTGCGAAAAGAGGGCGACCACTCCTACCTACGCAGTGAAGGGGGACNTTTCTTTACCGCCTAGTGTTCCAAAGTTCCCTGCGAAAAGAGGGCGACCACTCCTACCTACGCAGTGAAGGGGGACGATTTAGCCAACCAAATTTACACAGATTTACGATCTCACATTCGTGAAACACCATTACGATTTTGGTCGCTCCATCTCGGGTACTTCCTGCAATACTTACATGTATGTACTTCAAAATTCGATTTTCAACACAGTGTACCTCACCTCATATTCACCACATAGTGTTGTCAATGTATACCCCAACCCTATTTTCCTTAAGGAGTCACCTCCTGGAGTTTGGCACATGGATTCTGGTCCACGTTGTATATTTGTTTGGCAACTCATTTGATCGCCTTCGTCCGAAAATAAAGTTCGAGAGTTAGTTTGTAGTTTTTGTGACAATTAGGATAGTAACAGTGTGGTTAGAGCAGTTTTTGATGCTTAATACTGGTATAAACATCCTTATAAAACAAGTTCAACAATAATCTAAAACCCAAAGCTGTAAAACTTGAAATACGTTTTATTTACGCACGATGTCCAGTATTTTAAATATATTTGTACAAAAAAAATTTGATTTCATTAGTCATCACTTTAGAGGAGATTGTTAGGGCATAGCTCTCAGTCGCAGACCCTCTACGTTCGAATCTCTGTCGATCTTGAAACATATTTTTATAACAGAAACTGGTTTACGGTATGTAAAGCCAAACAAATCTTTAGTTGCACAAACCAAATCAAAGTTTGAGGCAGCCAAATAAGAAAAACAAAATAATTTGGTTTCAGCAAAAAAATATTTCATTGCCCCCCAGCAAACAATTTTGTTGCGCCGAACCAACTTTGTATGATTTAACAATACCTTTTCTCGGGGTGAAATCTCCGGAGGTGAACAAAGCGAATAATAAGAAAAACTAAGAAAAAATTTTAGTGCTTAGATGAAGACTTTATGACAAGTTATTTATTCCAGAATATGAAAGGAATAACCAGCATGTATTTAGAAATGCTTTATTAAGTCACCAAATGCAATGAAATGTTTCTGGGAACTCCGAGCGAAACGAGCTATCAAACGGGACGTTTCCAGNTTATTAAGTCACCAAATGCAATGAAATGTTTCTGGGAACTCCGAGCGAAACGAGCTATCAAACGGGACGTTTCCAGGTACATGCTCACTCGGTTTACTTTTTGAAATAGTGTAGTAGTGTACATTTGACAAGCACTATTCCTCTCCCTTTCTCACCACAACTAATACAATCTGTATAAGAAATTAAGTTGTTTTCCACAAGGGGATCGAGAAACATCAGCACGAGAGGAATGGAATCCACAGACACAGTAAAACTGCTCCGTGCAACACGTCGAAGCGAACACAGACGAACACAGCAGGCTTCCTTCGACAAACAGTTACGACGTTCCGGAAACTGGAATCTCTCCGTGTTATGACACACTCAAGTACTTAAAGAGTCAGATTTTAAACCCTGCAATCCCAGGGATTTTTATAAATGGAGCTCCGTCCCTGCAGGACTTACTGAAATGACTGTTGTTTCGCCATTGCCTTTAAATATTTATTTATTTCAGTTTCTCTTCATTTTAAAGGCACCCATGATTTATTAACTCTAAGATTTTCCTACTAAATTCCACGCTGTTCAAAAGTAAATTGCCTAATGCACAAGTCCGCATTAGATTCTCCATACCTCCTATTGACCAGGATCGGAGTAAATCTTAGAAATACCTGGCCCCATATACCTGGAAGCATTCCCACACTTATCAACGCAGCAACATTTATCACAGAACGTATAACAGTATTCTGTAAAACACGTTGTAAAAGCGCGGTTCATGAGTAATTTTGCAGCGTCTCGAACGTGGCGAGAGCATGAGGCACAGGCATTACTTCAGAATGGATAGGCATTACTTCAGAATGGACAGGCATTGCTGGCATGAACAATGTTGTGTCGGCGACCAGTGAATCCAAGATTAAGATACATGCCTCGGATAAAGAATCAATAACGATGCTTCAAAGGCACGTGTGGAGGAAAATTCACAAACCACTATCGGGGAAATTTTCAAATTATTATAATTTTTTCACTTTCACTATTTGTTGGGGATGGTCTGAAGCAAAACTGATTTCAGTTAACTAATTCGAAACCCATGCTCAATATTCCATGTACTTATATTCATAAACACGAGGCCTAATGTTGCTAAATAACTCCCTACATGGTAAGATGTTCAAAAACAGAAACTGTGCAGAAAGTGCCGTTTAGGACTTTTATTCCTCATGGGAACCAAGTTTCTTCGGGGATGGGACTGCTTTGTGATATATCGACAGAGACGTGTCGCTGCAAAATGAGATCATTCTGAATGGTGCCAATATATTTACTCCATCCTAAACCTCAGTGGTCGTGTGAGGTACGAAAACAGGCATTTATTCCCGAANATATTTACTCCATCCTAAACCTCAGTGGTCGTGTGAGGTACGAAAACAGGCATTTATTCCCGAAAAACC
Source organism: Clitarchus hookeri (assembly GCA_002778355.1). Lineage (NCBI taxonomy): Eukaryota > Metazoa > Arthropoda > Insecta > Phasmatodea > Phasmatidae > Clitarchus > Clitarchus hookeri. The sequence goes on from NQII01003576.1 coordinate 77,749, forward strand.
TGGTGCTTCATAACTGCTGACAATAAATGCTGATTCTTCAAGTTTCTTTTAATACGATTTGCTTCTCGAGTAAACGTACTCTGGAAACAACCCAAAGTAAAAAAAAATAGCATATACAGCATTTGTCAGTTATAGGAAAGTATTTAGTCAATAAGGCAAGGAATTAAACTTATGGATGCCTTAATTAAAATTAAAATTTACTTTAAAATAATTAAATATCAGTAGTAGAGGGAAAATGGAAANTTATTAAGTCACCAAATGCAATGAAATGTTTCTGGGAACTCCGAGCGAAACGAGCTATCAAACGGGACGTTTCCAAGTACATGCTCACTCGGTTTACTTTTTGAAATAGTGTAGTAGTGTACATTTGACAAGCACTATTCCTCTCCCTTTCTCACCACAACTAATACAATCTGTATAAGAAATTAAGTTATTTTCCACAAGGGGATCGAGAAACATCAGCACGAGAGGAATGGAATCCACAGACACAGTAAAACTGCTCCGTGCAACACGTCGAAGCGAACACAGACGAACACAGCAGGCTTCCTTCGACAAACAGTTACGACGTTCCGGAAACTGGAATCTCTCCGTGTTNTCCGTGTTATATGACACACTCAAGTACTTAAAGAGCCAGATTTTAAACCCTGCAATCCCAGGTATTTTTATAAATGGAGCTCCGTCCCTGCAGGACTTACTGCAATGACTGTTGTTTCGCCATTGCCTTTAAATATTTGTTTATTTCAGTTTCTCTTCATTTTAAAGGCACCCATGCTTTATTAACTCTAAGCTTTTATAACTAAATTCCACGATGTTAAAAAATAAATGGCCTAATGCACAAGTCGGCATTAAGTTCTCGATACCTCCTATTGACCAGGATCGGAGTAACTCTTAGAAATACCTGACCCCTATACCTGGAAGCATTCACACGCTTATCAACGTAGCAACATTTATCACAGAACGTATTACAGTATTCTGTGAAACACGTTGTAAAAGCGTGGTTCATGAGTAATTTTGCAGCGTCTCGAACGTGGCGAGAGCATGAGGCACAGGCATTACTTCAGAATGGACAGGCATTACTTCAGAATGGATAGGCATTACTTCAGAATGGACAGGCATTGCTGGCATGAACAATGTTGTGTCGGCGACCAGTGAATCCAAGATTAAGATACATGCCTCGGATAAAGAATCAATAACGATGCTTCAAAGGCACGTGTGGAGGAAAATTCACGAACCACTATCGGGGAAATTTTCAAATTATTATTATTTCTTCACTTTCACTATTTGTTGGGGATGGTCTGAAGCAAAACTAGAAATATTGAACCGTCGGGAAACTGTGTGCCGCATAAATTAACGGAGAATCGCAAACATCAACTGGATATATATAATAATCTTAACAAAGTGCACTTGAAGACAAGTAAAAAAAAAACTAAAAAAGTGATTTTAGTTAAGTAATTCCAAACCCATGCTCCATATTCCATGAACTTAGATTCATAAACACGAGGCCTAATTTTGCTAAATCACTCCCTACATGGTAAGATGTTCAAAAACAAAAACTGTGCAGAAAGTGCCGTTTAGGACTCTTATTTCTCATGGGAACCAAGTTTCTTCGGGGATGGGACTGCTTTGTGATATATCGACAGAGACGCGTCGCTGCAAAATGATATCATTCTAAATGGTGCCAATATATTTACTCCATCCTAAACCTCAGTGGTCGTGTGAGGTACGAAAACAGGCATTTATTCCCGAAAAACCTGGTGCATCATAGCTGCTGACAATAAATGCTGATTCTTCAAGTTCCTTTTAATACGATTTGCTTCTCGAGTAAACTTATTCTGGAAACAACCCAAAGTAAAAAAATAGCATATACAGCATTTGCCAGTTATAGGAAAGTATTTAGTCAACAAGGCAAGGAATTAAACTTATAGATGCCTTAATTTAAATTTACTTTAAAATAATTAAATATCAGTAGTAGAGGGAAAATGGAAACTTTGGCACATCGGGGCACCTGGGACCAGAACGTCAGAACTGTTCATGCTCTGTCATTCCGATCGGCGGGTGGCCATTTTGGATACGTGACCATGACCTTGACCCCGGCAACCGGTGTTACAAAAAATCCAAAAAATTTATAAAAAAAAAATCCATCAATTTTTTTAATTATAAAAAAATAAATTTCAAGAATTTATTTAAAAAATAATAATTTCTGGAGCTTTCCCACACCCCCCTCTACACATACTTTTTCCACTATCTTGGTAGGTGCAGTCAATTGGTAGGCATCAAAGCCACCGTCCGCCATTTTGGTAGGTGCAGTCAGTCATACTGGTAGGTGCAGCCGTCCGCCATTCTGGTCGGTGCAGTTCGCCATCGTGGTAAGCGTCACAGACACCGATCGCCATCTTTTTCTCGTTTGACATTTGTTTGTACATTACTGGAGTGTGTCTCTCACCTTCGTTCGACCATAATCTTGGTTATTTTCGATTGTCATTTGTTTTATATTGCTGGTACTGTCCCCAGCACCGTACCTAGCAGAGGACTGACCCCCGCCACCCTACCCTTCCTATGTATTTTATTGCTCCGCCAATGTTTATCATTGGCTATTTACTCGGGTGTTTTCGGAAAACTTCGTTCGACCAATTAGTTAGTTGGTCCCTTCTACTCCTGTCTCTCATTGGCTAATTGCCCCACCCCCATCACCACCTCCGCCAATTATTCACCTTCGTTCCACCAATTAGTCGGCAAGCCTCCACCCACACCCCTGATTCTCATTGACTAACCACATTACGTGACAATATCTTGGATTGACTTATTGCTCGTGCGTTTTCGGAAACGATCGTTCCGACCAATCGGCGACCTACTTTAACGGCGAGGGCGGACAATTTTCTTCCTCTTAAAAATTCTTTATAAGACTTACCCTGAACGCCTCGGAAATCAGTCATTCTTCTAACTCTTAGAAATGTACCCGTGTTGTCCCAGAGGCCATTAAGTCTTTTCGGCCATTTTGGCTTTAGAAAGGGTGCGCTCGCTTAGTGCTTTGGACAAACGGGACGAGTTACCATACCTGCCAAATAATTTCTCCTGGTCAACGCAACTTACGAAATTTCGACCGTATTCAAGTATTTGCCAGTCTACCTGTAGCAGGAGGCAAGCATACCGGACTACCTCCCGTGCAAGGAGTGTTTCGGGGGCTGCACCACCTCGGTTCCCGACATGCCGCATCGCAGGGGTTGGTGCAAGGTCCGCCGAGCAGCCCTTGCGATGTCTACATCCGTGGGAGACTACGTCCTCCCCGTTTAAAACGACGCCCTTCCCGCAGAAGACTACGTCCACGTGCATGTTATCTACTCGCAAGCTGTACCCGTGGAAGATGCTCCTCTTCAAGAAATTTACTGGCAAGCACTACCCGGCGTGGAAACCAACCCAGAAACACAGGTGCCCGATATGTATGGACCTCAATAAAGTTTCAAATGAACTTTGTAAAATGTTTGAAACCCGGTGTGTGCATGAGAACCTAATTTTTTTTACATAAAAAAACATATAGTGAAAAAAAATGTTTTTCAGCATTCAAGGTTTTCGCTCGTTGGACTAGTACAAAATCAAGCAGATTGCCATCTCTTACATTGACGAAAACGAGAAAAACAAAGTTTTCACTTTACCGCCGTATCCATGGCAGCACATCGACCGCACCATGCAACAGACGTACCGCCTACAGACGTACGAAACGCACTGACTAAGTAAGGACGAGGTGTATATTAAGTACGAGGAAATCCCGGCAATGCTAGACACTGCCATAATTCCCTATTACCCTGTGTATGTGTTTGGAAGACGCCACGAGTCAGAGATTCGCAATGCGTGCCCCATCGGAACGAACTTTGCAGACCTTCACAAGCATTGCTGCTGCCCGCCGTTTCGACAGCTCGGCGAGACGTACGTCACAAGACTTCACGAGTGCAAAAATCAAAGATATTTCTGTGCCCCGTGCAACGCCGAAGCCCTAAGATTGTGGAGTTATAACCCGTGGTACATTAAAAAAATATATACTACATGTGTAAGACCCTCCAAGACTCGCAGAAGAAACACGTGTAAACAAATTATTCCTTGTATTATGCAGAATAATAATAAGAATAATGTAATGTATGCGCATAAATACATGTATTAAAAATAATATATAGATTTCATTTTATCTCGAGTTATGTCCTGCTCACGTAAGTTAAAAAAAAATTGGTAAAGAAAACATATATAGTATATCAGTTTAGTTATAATTTAAAGAAAATGAAATATTTAGTATATCAGTTTTCTTATAATTTAAATAAAAACATATTCAATTAGACTCTAGCCGCCACTAACAACGTATATATATTTTACATGTAGGAACGCAATCATTTACAAAATAAGTTAAGAGTTTGGAAAAATCATGTGTCATGTAAGGATGCATTAGGCTGATTTCTATAAAGTAATCATGGCTCGAAAAACACAAAAAACAGAGTTAAAACCACTTCGCTACTCCTCACGGTATTCGATACGCACAGTGAAGGATCCAATGCATGCCCCCTGACTCAGGCATAGAAACTCATCATTAAAAACATTTCCTCCCAAGTTTAAAATGAGTACATTGGGAAATTTATGCAGCGGGAATAAATTACCTGTATGTTTACTCCACGTGCGGCGATTTTTCCAGCACCTATTGTCATAATATAAAACTCTTTATACACACAAATAATGCACATACAGTAAGTTTCGCAGGGGAAAAATTACATACCGTGAGGAGACGCTAGCGTAAAGGTATACCCACCACAAGTACAAAATCATAAAAAACACCTTCCTTCGGCAAAAAAAAATCTGTATTTTTATACATTTGTGTGCGCTCGCTCCATTAAACGATATATCTGATCCGCGGTAAAACATCCCCACCCTTCCCCTCAGAGTCCCTTTACACTGATACGTGACTTTAGCCAATTGAAAAGTGACATGCGAACATGTATATGTATGTAAGTGCGGCCTCTAATCCAGCAGGTGTAAATAGTATTCACTCTTATGAATTACGCGAACTGGAACATAGTTTTATTCCCGAGATGCTAGTCCACCGTGCAGATTTATACCACAATACGAATTCCAGCAAAGACAGGCACACGCAGCTCTCATTCACCACCCTTAAACTTCGTCGAGACACATAATGAAATACTTCACAAGTGCGAAAAAAAAGAGCATATTGCAGCCAGTGCATTATGGAGACCATGCAAATTTTAGAGTTATATTAATCCCTTTCGAATGTAAAAAAGCATATTTAAAGAAATGGCCTCGAGTCCCATTACAGAAGTAAACCAGAGACACGTTCAGCCGCGCTGCACCAGGTGTTGAATTGTACTTAGCCCTAGTGCACTGACCGCCGGGGGGAGGCTTGTCGCTCCAGCAGCTTGTTTTATTTCTAACACAAGCCAACTTTAATTCATACGATAATAAACACAGATATCGGCACGCACAGGTCAACACCAGGGAAGACCCATGTTCAAGAGGACCCGGGTTTGATACTCAACACGTTCGGGCCGAATTTCTGTTTTAAAAATGACTCCAGCAGATGCCGGGATTGTTTCTTCGTCGAGTCCTTACTTGTTACTGCTTGCCCTAGCAACTCGTTCAGTCTCAAAATAGTATAAAATGTAGTTTTATTATTATTTTAGCTAGCACACCACCTAGATAGTGTAAACTCACGACACTATTTTACGAAAATCTAATAAAGTCATGAATAACAAATATTTATACGTGTTCATTATAACAGGAAGGGGGTTCCGCCATTTTCTCTCACATCGAATCCGCAGCATCGGGCTTTCAGAATCACAAGCCTGCCACGTTTCGAAAACGAAAAACATAAAAAAATTGCAACACGTAATGTAAACAAATGTGTACGTATTAACTTAAAAAAAAAAAATCTATATATTGAACACAAAGATTAATTTTGTATCAGCAATTCCTTGCATATTTCTGGCGTTCCTAGATACCATTTTGCATTTTACAAGTATTTAAAGCTTAAAGCTGCCATTTCGCACACGATGCGTTGTTGGCCAGTCTGATAACTTAAGGAATATATACCGAATCTCTCTTCGTAACACAACGAACGACTCCTTTCATCCGCTGATGCATATACTTAGACATATTTCCACGCCCACGTACACAGTGGTCAATTAATGTTAAACCGTTTGGAAAGAAAAAAATCTAACAAAATATTCGACCCACTCACATTTACAAATACGAGTGTAAACCTCCTTTCATGAATTAAATACATAACCCTTGTTGCGACGGGAAAACCTAAGATATTTGTGCACCGATTATATACATGTATTTATATTTATATATATTACACGCACGCGCATAAACCCAAATTAAGGTAAGAGAAAACAAGCCACCCATTAGAGAAATAGGGGGAAAAAATTGTCCAATAACGAACTTAAGATAATACACTTCATGTTCCGAACAGTGCTACATATTTATATTTCCGAATCGAAGCGGTATTCAGAGATGAAGAAAACTATTTTTTTTTTAAGTTTTATTAATCTTGAACCATCAGAGGAAACGTCTATGTTCACACACCAAAAACCTGGGGGAAAAAAAAAAAAAAANTAACGAACCTGCAGAGATACATACGCATGTTGGCATGTTTCAGCCCAGGTCTGCCACGAACGATACATTTTCTAAAGTTTAGAAGAGCGAGCAAAATCACCCATTATCGGTGTTCATTTTTACGACAAACTTTGTGTACCTCCATCATTCCCAGAAAGAGTTTTGATGCTTGCTAGCATACTTGCGCTCTATCAGACCCTCGTGATGCGATGAAGATACAACATCTCGTATAATACAAGTACATAAGCAATACACTCGCAAAAAAAAATAAAAATTAAAAATACTCAAGTTTACGCACATGAGGTTTATTACCCATGCAAAATTAAAAACGTTTCAGATTGCAGGAGAGATTACTCAAGTCAGAAGGCCTACTGCAATCTGCGAAATTATGATGATTTGGACACATCAGTTCAGGCTCCCCATCGAAAACTGCACCCCAGGCCCATTTTGCAACGATGACCTCTTCCACGGCGTCACATAAGAGTGGGACTACAGTGGCCAGAGCTCTCGTTTCCCATCACTAGTACGCGTACAGCATCCTTTATTTTGTACACACATTTTCGCACAGGAGGTCCACCTCGACACCAGCCCATTCTTCACTCGGCCTCTTCCCCCCAACACGACGAGACGAGTTCGTTTCCGGCAGGGTCGCTCCCAGATTTTCGCCCTTTCATTCATCAACAACATTCCTTCCTCAGTTCGTTTGTTTGTCAAACAAAACTCGGCTGACTTAAACAGCCCGAGAAAGACATAATACTTCAGATTGAACCATATTCCCTGCGACGGACTTTCTCGTTCAATTTTTCTTTAAAACATCCCCTTGCGTTCAATTTTATACACCACTGAAATAACAAGTTTTTCAGAAAAGCAGTAGGGTAAGGTTCAATAAATTAAAAGTGCACAACTATGAACACAAATGTATAATCCCACTTTTTCCATGCATTCAATCTTTGCATTTCTCTGATGTTTGCAGATGATGGATAGTACACAATGGTTTCATTCGATGTAACCCCGTTCCTTAGGTTCACAGATGATTAATCTCCTTACTGTGCAAGGCAATCAAATGTGAGTCTATGGACAAGTTCATTGGGGTCTTCGGGAAATATGTAGTCGGTGAACTTGTCTTCTGTATTATTCACGGCACTTTTTCCAGCAAAGCCGGTGAGGAGATGTGCGAGGACGTCGAAAAAATTGCCACTGTTTTCACCGTCAACGCTGTCTTCATTATGGTATAAATGGCCCTTCCCTTTTTCGCAACTCTTCGAGCCGGAACGAAATCTCATATACGCTGAAGAAACTTAGAAAAAAACCACTCAGATATGACTCACTGTAACCAGTTTTATTTACGGAATATTCTCACAACACACAGCGAGCAGCGTCGCTTCGATTGTGATAAGCAGGGGTATTGACGGGGGAGCACGTCATGGAAAAGAAAGCCTCTCATGAACCCTGATATGTATCGACTCGGGAAATAACCTTTGAAATACTACTGCCGCCGATACCAAGCACGATGGGAAAACATCACTTTGAATATTTACGAAAAAAAATACCACATGAAAACCTTACAGTCGAATATAACAGATATCGCGATCAGATCATGAATATATGATTGTAAATATGCATAATATCGGTTTTGAACCATTGCGATTACGTTCAGGCACATCATGTTTGTTAATAATGCCTTGCACCCAAGGGTGAAAACGAGCCAATGCTTACACAAGTAAAACTTCCCAACATCACACCTCAGTCCTTTACCAGAGATAAAGTAATTATTTATTCCATTAAAAATGACTGCAATAATAAATGCAAGCCCTATTCCCGATGCATAAATATTTACAAACTGTTTTGTGAATACTACGATAATCACCATCCCAGAGAACCACGAAACATGGCGGTGGAGATCAGGCACCCTTTCTATAATGAGTATTTGGCACCGACACAGGACCGGACACGCTAAATACTTCACACCATCCTTTCGACAACAGTTGCACAGCTACCAGAGTGCATGCAGCCTCGAAACACCCCTTGCACGGGAGGCAGTCCCCTTTGTCTTCGTACTGCTGCAGGTAGGCCGGCAAATACTTGAATACGGTCGAAATTTCTTAATATGCGTAGCCCAGGAGAAATTCTTTCGGCAGGTAAGGTAACTCGTCCCGTTTGTCCAAGGCACTAAGCGAATGCACCCTTCCAAAACCCAAAAATGGCTGAAACAATTTTATGGCCGCTCGGACAACACGCGTACATTTCTAAGCGCGAGAAAAATGACTGATTTCCCGAGGTGGCGTCTTATAAAGAGTTTTTAAGGGAAAAAAATAGTCCGCACTCTCGCGATTAAAGTAGGCCGCCGATTGGTCGGAACGAAGGTTTCCGAAAACACCCGAATAATTAGCCAATGAGAAAAATTGGCGGAGCAATTAAATATATTGGAAGAGGTGGGAAATTAGCCAATGAGAATCAGTGGTGGTGCAATTGGTCGGTTACATATATTGACAGGGGGAAAGGAGGGGGCCAGTCGTCTGCTGGGCGTGGTGCTGGTGACAGCACTAGCAATGTAAAACAAATTAAAAACAAAAATAAACAATATGGCTGTCGAAGGTGAGACAAACTCCAGTAATGTATAAACAAAGATGGCGGACAGATGCACCTACCAACATGGCGGATGGCTGCACCGACCAAAATGGCGGACAGCACAGACCAAAATGGCGGATAGTGGCAGTGACGCCTACCAAGTTGGTGTATTGCACCTACCAATATGGTGGAATGAGTGTGGGTGGAGGTGGTGTGGGGACCTCCAGAAATTTGTTTTTTAATATATTTTTTAATAATTTTTTTAGTAATTTTTACATAATTAAAAAATATTTTTGAATTTTTTGGATAAAAGGTCGCTGGGGTCAAGGTAAAATGTCACCAGGGTTAAGACCAAATGTCACCAGGGTTAAGGCCAAATTTCACCAGGGTTAAGGCCAAATTTTAAGGTTACCTGTATTCGAAATGGCCGCCGGCCTACCGGAATGACAATACGAACAGCCCCGATCCCAATGTGCCAAAGTCCCCAAATCCCTCTACTATCAGTCTACGTATGTGCATTAAGATGGGAGCATTCCAATCGCAACTGTTGACGAAGGAAGCCTGATGTGTTAATCACGCCTGTCTGTCATGTAGTGCAGTCTCCGTGAATTCATCTTTTCCGCTCAGTATTCGTGTGTCCAACATTTATTTGAGTATACGTATACGTCCCCGGTCACGTTTGTTTCATTACTCGTTGTACTGTTCCTCGTCTCGTTTCTCTGCTGACAAATTACAATACCTTCAACGGATTATCTGTGAGGTAGGCCTACTTACTTATCTGCCGATGACCGCTAACCTTGGCTCGTTTTAATTGCATTACTTTTTTTATATCCATATTTCTACGTCATATTGTTGTCATCTGCTCCATACAGCTAATTTATGTACAAACTTATGTCCAAAATAAGCCCAATCACGTCCCTCGCCTCATACCCCCCTATAATTGCGATAACTATTCAAATATTCCAGTAGGCTTTATATTAAATGCTGTTGCTGAATCCACATTGTGAGAATCCTTCAATGTAGTAGTGTGAACAAGGAGGATACAACCTCCTTGGTGTTCACCTGCAGCAGATACAAGACTTGCGTTCAGTCTCAGCTGTAGTGTTCAATTCAGAGTAAACATTAAGTCTATGTAAAAGCAGCCTGACAACTTTTAAAACAAACAGGGGATATTAAAATGGCATAAAAACACTTATCTATACCCAAATGAAATTACGATACTGATATGTTGAGACTACCAAAAACAAAATAACTTGTGTGTTGTTACAATTTCGCGAACGGACCGTCTGATTTCGAGACTATAAAAATAAGCAATCTGTTAAAATACGCTATAAAATATCAATTTTATTTTTATTCAAACGAAATGGTTACATTTTCGCATGTTTTCATTTTTAAACTAAATTAACTTATTTTATAATTGAATCCCTTAACAGTTATGATTAGGGCGTGGTTCTAACC
>NQII01003576.1:88391-111709 GCA_002778355.1 Clitarchus hookeri
CATGTAAAAAGTCAAAGCAGAAATTATGTACGTATAAATAATATATTTTTTACAGGAATAATTATCAGTATGGGATGCAGACCTTAGTTAATTTAATGTTGATAAAATATTAGGTGGAATATGATCCAAAAATATACAACCATAATACTATGATCGAACCATAAAGAATAACTTCATTTGAAATTTTAGAAACTAATTAATTCTGAAGTTCTGAAGCTTTCCAACAATACAAAGTAAGAATTTAACACGAGTTCAATCTTAACTGACAAAATTATATTTATAGTACGCTAAATAATATCATAGATATTAACTGGAGCATATCGCCGAAATAAGTTTAAGTGGAAAGCTGATTCGAGTGCAAGTGTGGATGCTGTTATGTCAAAAAAACTGTGTTTAAAGAACAGGCAGATGCGTTTCTTCCAACATGATAAAAGGATTAGTAAAGTTTGAGTACAAAATTTAACACGGGAGGCTTGCAAAATAATTTTATTATTAGTGAAACACTACTAGATATTTTTGGAAACTTATATTTCATAATTTACACATTGAAATAGAAGTATTTTATTGTTGAAGATGTAGTTATTCAGCAGAGCGCAATATTCACGGGATTCACTTTCGTTTCGGAATTTTCGCAGTTCGCGCAGGACAATAGTGACTAATTTTTAACTACTTGCTTAAATTTTAATGACTTATGATATCTTTTTAAGAAAGACACGCCCAGCAAGACAATTTATGTTTTACCAGCCTGTGCGTTCTCAAAGAATGCAATTTTACAAGCGAAGCCAATACAGATGCATACTTAAAGTATGTTTACACAATTATTGCAAGAATGTTTAAAAAATAATTGCAAAGTTAGAATTTCCCGCATTTTTTCTTTTCAAAAGCACCGCAACAAGGAATTACATTTTTGAAATAAATAATTTCCGAACTAAAATATGTGAAAAAAATTATCACGTCATGGATGGCGCTTTACCAAATTTCGCAAATTTATGCTAAAAATATGATGTTTGGTGAAAAGTTTTCAGTAAGTGGGACATAAAAAAGTAAAAACTAAACACTACTGTGGTCTGATATTTACCCGTAGTCCACGCTGCCGCCTCTATAAAGGGAAAAAAAGAGAAATAAAAATTGAAAGAAAGGGTAACTGCCAGATGTTTCGAGAGTTTTCCTGACCAATAACACTTGAAATGTCTCAAGGCATCTACATTTGAAAACAGGATGCACACACTTTAAAAACGACAGCGACAGCAGTAAATACACAGGCAACTCAACACCAAGACAACAACAGCAGCGGTAGTCAAAGTGCCCGCACAGGTACTAAGTTAACAATAAAAAAAAAATATAAAAAAAACACACAGGGGGAATTCCATAACACAGTTCCACAGTAAATTAACAGAGTACCAGTATGCTACTGACATAGTAAGACTGTAAACAAAATATACTTGTGCAACGTGGACAGATGACGCGCCAGCAAAAGCATGGTGTGGTCGGTGGCTTCGCAAATGTCGCGGCGACACACGCACACACACACACACACACACACGTTTATTAAACATGGCCACTCGCATTTACCGAAACTCGCCTAACTGCTCTGCACCCAATACCGACAACACAACCGCGCGAAATACGCCACCCGCTCTTGTGCATCTGCGTGGCACTCGAAAAGAAGTGGGGGCATTCAGAGTCCGTGATGACGTCAGGGTTGAGCCTCTACAGCACTCAAGATGGCGTATTTTATCATCACTCCTCCAGGCGATTGCTTGCTCCTTGCACACCGGTGTGTGTCTAGCTACACTTGCTCGTATGTTTACGCTTCCAGATAGTATTCGACAGAAACTGCGGTTTCGTGGAGCCTCGCCGGCAATGAGCAGCGTAGATGTTCCGAGGAGATGTTAACGGGAGGTAAATACCGCCACCTGTTCCAATTCCAAACAATAGTGTCTAATATCTGCGACTGACTTGTCACGCCTGACGTTGCGTCTCGTTGCCAACTGTTACTGCACGGAGACGGTAGCAGCAACGGGGGGTAAGGTATGCCGTGATCTGTATGAAGCAACTAAGGATATTCTTACAGGGAGTCGAACCAGGGATCTCCCGAGTGTGCCACCACAGCATCGCCTCGCTCGGTCTTGTTACTTAGAAGACACGCAAGGAAACGCATCTCAGAGAAAGCTGCTACATTCGCACACAGGCTCCAGAACTGAACTGTATCTCCAGCTACTGGAGTAAATGTAGATGCAATTTTACTCTTATTTCCGGTTTGTACCTGGTTGTGAATTCCGGTACGTGTACGAAATCACGAATGCCACGCCCCAAAGATGGCACATTAATTTACGAACGAGGTACAACTAATACAAGAGAGAAAAAAAAATCCACAAGGAAAATTTGTTTTACTGATGTAGATTTCTATTTTAGTTCAAAGTTTCGAGAATTTACTATTGGCAACCACAAAAAAAAAAAATAGAGTGGTAGTATTAGTGACCCCATACTTCTGAAGCACAATGGAATAAGCGCGGTCTTGAAATTTGTAGTCTCCCACGGCAAACCAGTTATGCAGTGAAAATGCTTTTAGAGGAGCCTTGTTTCGTAAGCAATGCAGGAAGATGCTGAGAAACGTCTATTGCCATAATTCACCGAAGGTCGGCTCTCAGGATAAAGTGTGCGTGAGCGACACTCAGCCACCGCCACCAAAGCCTATTTACTGGTTATCACGTCCACATCGTGCTCTTCTATTCTATCATATTCCTCACTAGAGCCTTTTTTTTTTTAAGTTTTTTTTTTCGTGACTATATTTAGAACTACGTTACCTTTAGTAATAACAACCAGAGTTGTAAAAGAATATCTCTACATTTAGAACAGAAAAGAGAGCACATACTTCAAAACAAAATTGTGAAGTTGCTGCTAAATATGTACAAAAATAAATTATTTTTTTGTTTCACAAATACAGAACATTCAGTACGAAGTCGTTTTCTGAAATAGTAAAACATGACACAGAAAAATTCTCGAAACATGCATTAATAAAATATGCACCAAAAACTGACGAAAAAACTGAACTTAGTGAAACAGGAAATATAACATGGGCCATGAGCTACATCAGTTTATTCAAACATAAACATAATGTGCCTCTCCTGTTAGGGACATTATCCCGTAACAAGGGTATTGCCAACATTTCACTTTCTTTTCACGTTCATGTTGAAAGAAAAGATTTCACATCTATTCTGTGCATGATGGAAGAAGAGCCAATTGAAATACGTAAACAATTAACAAGTGCGTTATTTTAACAATGGAAAAGTAAATTAATTTTCATGTTTTGAAATTGGTAAATAATTGAAAGTACACAAAAATTTTCTAATTCACACAAAAGAAGCTGTGCGCTGGTTTAGAATAGTCGAAAAAAACACAAAAGAAAAATGTCAGCAGAGTACAACACACAATAAATAACAAAACCATGCAAACATTTTATTTAAAAAACAAAAATACAAACAAATACAGAAATATTTCCAAGTACATGCAGTATTACAAATCAGTAATGAAGTACAAGAAAAATATCCGATATGCGAGAGGTTACACAGTAAAAGTTAAAGATATTGTCGTTTACACTTACATTTTAACATAGCCAAGAAAATAACAACACAAATAATTTTACGAGACAGTATAATTTAATACACAAAATAAGCCATGCAATTCAATGCAATTTAACGTATCACCATAAAATCGGAATGAACATAACACAAGGAAAATAAATTATCAATAGCAGCTCAAGAATTAAGCAGCGGCACAAACTTTTAAGATACTCAACGTTTCAAACAAATATTTGAAGTACATTCTAACTTCGAGAAAGCAGAAGAACAAGAAGACAGTTTACAGTAGCGAAGGAAGTTAGGTCAGTCAGATTAATCACAATATACTATATTTCTAATAATATGCAAGAAATGCCATAAACCATGTTTTAAATAAAAACAAATATCGTGACAATTTCTTTGGTGACATTTAACAAAATCTCAAATGTACTAATACAAATTATAGACCAAAATACTTAAACTGTAGGGAAGTATCCAGTTGTCTTGCAGGCAGTCATACGCGAATATTGTTCGAACGAAAAATTCTTCTCAATGTTTTAAGCATATAACAACTTTAAATTAAAGGACATAAAAAACGTACGATGTTTCGCATCAGTGAGTGATGGAACCTACTTTGCGTCAATACCGACGGCAACAACTCTAACATTTAATATAAAGAACTGAGTAAACAATATCAACCTACAAAAAGAAAGAAAAATGAGCACCTTTAAATTAAATATGGATTCCAAATTAGGGAACGGCCTTAAGTTTTTCAGTCAATACGGAGACTTGATATCTTAATCTCACAAAATTCAACAGTAATAACTAGCATATTTCTAACTCGTTAGTTTTTCTAATATATATATTTTTTTTAAAGAAAAAACAATTAACAGGGTAGTAAATATGTCATACTACTTTGTATTCAATCTTGAAACATTTTAAAGATTATTTTTCTAAACACCAACAAATGGATTTTAAATAAATTTGCCTAGAATATGAAAGCAAGTTTTACACAAAGCTATTCATTACTACCTCACCGTCGAGAATCTGTCAAACTTTGACCTCCCACCTATCTTCTGATAGGTTAAAATTCTCCTATGTACAAAATGGTCATGGGATAGCGCCATTCTTAATGGTCCATTATTTTCCCGCCGATATTCCTCTCTGCTCTGCTCTTGTCAGAAGTAAACCGTCACGACCTCGGCTGGACTGAAGACAAGTTTTGTATGCTTACATCTGGCTACCAAGCTTTAAATCACTTGTCCGTTGACATGCACAAATAATTTCGAACATTTAGAACAAACATGTTTAGCATGGAAATTTGGTGAATATTATTTTTTGGCGACACGAACATATTTGCAGCTGGCTAGTAGCAAACATCCCTCGTCCTAGTTGAAGAAAGTTCGTAGAAATATTGGAGAAACCACATTTAGCCCATTTTCAGGAATGTACTTCTGTTCTCAGCATTTGCTTGCATATTAAAACGACGACTGAATTACTAATACAATTATAAGGGCCTGCCACAATTACCACTTGTATCAGATGATTGTGGGTCGAGAAGCTAAGAAATGTTAACAACTGCAATGTGATCAAACAATGCTCGTTAGCGAAAATGGTTTCCAAGCTTTCGCTTTGCTAAAAGAGCCCGGTATTGAGATATCGTGCATTAAGTAGAAACAACCACTGGTTGAGGTTCAAGAATCGCCCTTATCACAGCCGTAACGTACAAAGTCTTATAATATTCCTTCCCCAAACAAGTAATAACACCAGAGTTTTCACCAACCTATAAACATGTAACGGTGGAATGTGATGAGCTACGCATTTAATGGAGAATTGACGTACTCTTAAAATTAACGAATTTTATTCCGACAACACAAAACCTAACTTTTTCTTACGGTGGCCGTGGAACTTTTAGGAGTTATTTTTATAGTAAAATATTTTTTTCGCAAAAACGTGTGAAAAGAGCTCCAGACTGTTAAACCTGTGCCGCTTTATCTCAAAAAAGGAAGGAAGAAGCTGCAGCATATAGTAGGACTACTGACAGAAAAAAAGGGATAGGCCCAAAAAATATCCTAGATCCAGTTAGTTTGAGATAATTCATATCAGATTATTCTTCTCACTTGCAAAGGGAAATGAAGCCAATGGTAGCCATTCTAGGGTGACAGTTATTTAAAACAGGGAATTGTTTTCTTTTGAAAAAATGTACAACCGAATATGCTTTTCACTTAAATACCCCTGGGCGAAGGCACTCTCAGAGGTTCATAATTTACTCAGATAACAGTTTTTTGGTTGTTTGTGCAAACTGTTCACGGTTATACATCATCGTGGTTAAATTCCTCTGAAATTATACCAAAGCGACCGAACTTATCAAGTAGGCACAGTCGCTAAAATACGTTACTTAATCAAATTTTAAGTGTAAAATTAAAAAAAAAAAAGCTGGAAACAAAGTGAAATTATGCCTGCAAGGCAAACCGGCCTTCCCTTCTACAAAACTTACAGAATACTTACAGAACCATTACATGTGCATTACAATAGCAGTGTGCTAGTAATTATGAAAGTTTGCATATAGCGAGCATAAGCAAAGTGGAATTAGACTTACTGCTCATATTTGCCCTTCAACGTTTCTTGCTTCAGTTAATTATGTAAAAAAAAAAAAAATCCTACAATCTTTTAGGATTCCCTGGATGATTTTTTTCTCGTCTAGCACACTGTGCAAGAACTTTGTGCAGTTTGAGAATTACACATGAGAAAAACACACTGTGTAAGGACAGTAGAAAAAAAATGTACATTTTTTACTTTTGTTGTCCAGTACTGGCTGACGTTTGTATTTTCACAGCCAAGAATTTAATTTGAATCAGTGAAGAAATGCCACACGTGCAGGTTACTAGGCAAGTTTGACCTCTAGCGCGAAGGACTCGGTCGACCACAGAGGTGCTAGACTGCGACAGAAGAGCAGAAACATCAGAGGGCGGTGCGGAGCAGTAAGACTAAGGACATGCGGCGATGGGGGGAGGGGGAGTAGACGAGACAAGAGGGGGGTGAGAAGAGACGTACCTCACAAGCAACTCTCTGAGAGTGGCCTCATCTTCGTCCTGTATCTCTTCCTGCGTCTCATCACTAACCTTCCGGCGGAGGATGGCGTGCGGCTCGCGGGCTCGGGAGGTCAGCTTGAGTGTTGCGGCCGCCGACAGGGCCTCGCGATCACAGCCGGCGATGACATACTCGTGCAGTTCCAGAACTTGTTGGGCGCCGGACGCCGCCTGCTGCTGCTGCTGTTGCTGCTGCTGCTGCTGCTCCTGGCACTTTCTCATGGATCTGGGCAGCGGCCGGGTCTCGCCCTTCCTCCTACCTGCGCCAGCACACGTAGACCAGCAACGCCACACGCCAACGACCGCAGCGATCACGTGCTCGCACACAGCTCGAGCCGCCGTCACCCCACCATCACACACCTCACATTAGACTTGAGGCATGGGATGTTTCAAGGGCGGATAACTCCCATAGAGAGCTCAACCTTCATCCAGAAATTGTATATACCTTCTTGTATTTTGATACTTAACACCAAAGATATACGTTAGAAATTATTCACACTAAATTATGCATTTGAATTAAGACAGTAGTAGTAGTAACCTATGTTTTTACTTGGTGAACGGGTAAATCACAACGTAGAAATGTCAAAATGTTGAGAGACTTCAAACATCCTCCACCCTCCTTCCCCATCCAGACTGACTCCTGGATCCGCCCCTGCACTGTTCACGGTTAACGGAACACTCCCGAAAGCATTGCTTGCTTGAGATCTACTTTCCTCCTCATTCTGTATCCTCCCGCCACATAGAAAATTGACTCTTCAGCCTCATCACGTGATTCATACGTCAGTCTGATAAAGATACGGCATTGCTAGGAACCTAAATGTATTACAAATGTGCCAATTCGTACTCTTATGTATATCTTGAAAATAATAAAATAAAATAAAACTTAATTTTCCATAAATGAAAACATTACACTCGCAATGCAACGGCAAGTCTTAGAACTAATTTACATGTTTTGCTGCCAATTTAATTAGGCGCCTGCATTGTCAGTACATCCGGTAGCATATATAAAGTTACGATTAGTGCTTTTTCCGAAGGTTTATTTCTTAAGTGCTTACCATACCATGAACGACCTAACAGGAATATTTTAGTCTTCTACGCATATTTCCAGTATTGATTCACCCATCACCAATACATCTGTCAGTCACACGGTCAACAATGATAAATATGTTTATTTACATTTNCCAGTATTGATTCACCCATCACCAATACATCTGTCAGTCACACGGTCAACAATGATAAATATGTTTATTTACATTTGAATTTTCAACAGACCCACCCTTATATATGAATAAATAGGTAGGTGGGTAGGTAGGTAGGTAGGTAGGTAGTCGGGCTTAACGCCTCTTCGACGGCGAGGTTAGAGACTGAGCAAGTTGCTCAGAGAAGCATGAACGGGGAGAGAATCGGCCATGGAATGTAGTAAGGAACCCTCCCAGCATTCGCCTGGAGTCAGGATAGCCAGACCGGGATTCGAACCCAGGTACTCCCAAATGAGAGTCCAAAGTTTTACCACTGCGCCACCTTGCTCGGTTATATGAATAAAATACTATAACTTGAATATACAGGATGTATCCCAGGTAATATTACAGACTTCTAGGGATGATCGAGAAGGGTACCAGCATCCACGAGACGGGGAACCCATGTCCAGAAACGTCTCCATCGAACGTTGCAACCAAAATAGTGTTAGAATGCCTATAACAGTGGATCACAACAACGGTCGGGCGTTCTGGAAGAATTTACTACGTTTAATGTCATAAGGTAAAGTTCAGACATTACCTTGAAGCCTGCAAACCAGGATAAATATCCTTGCCCGAGCTGGAGATCGAACTTTGTACCTGGAGAGTGGCAGCTAAGTATGCTAACCCTGACGACATGAGTCGGCCAACGTGTCCTGCAGGTGTAGTACAGCACAAGGTATGGGGAACGTACGCTCCACTAATGCACGGTAGATGACATGCGGTGTGTCGACGTGGTGGGTCTCGAGGTACGACTGTGGGTAGACTACAGTCTGCGTGCACATGCGGACGAGTGCACTTAACCAGTCACAGATATGGAGTGAACTACCGCGGAATGCGCGGATGCGGTATTTGTGTACGGATAAGCCAATTGAAACAGGAGGGAAACACCGCAATTGTATCGGGCCAAGTGTTCCCCTAGGCGACATCCACCTCATACCATGTTTCTAAAACTTTTCCAATTGTTACGAGAAATGGGGCGATGAGCCCCACAATTTCACGACCGAGGAAGACGAATTGCGCGGTCATCCAACTCCGAAGAAGCTGTGTTGGACCGCGTGGCCGAGGAGCTTGCAATAAGCAANGAAGACGAATTGCGCGGTCATCCAACTCCGAAGAAGCTGTGTTGGACCGCGTGGCCGAGGAGCTTGCAATAAGCACACTAGCACTGGGTCGTGAACAGGATGTCACGCTTAGTACTGCGTGGAAAGTAATACGGAAACAGCAGCTGCACCCCTACCATCTTCGGAAAGTCCATGCCTTACATCCGACTGACTTCGCACCTCTCGTCGTGTTTATTCAATAGGTACTACAATGCAAGAAGTTTGATCCTCACGTTCTTGTATATGTGCTTTTCACCGATGAAGCCTTTTTTCACGAGAAATGGAATGCTTGATAGTCGCAATAGTCATGTATGGGCCGATGTGGGTCCCCATGTTACGGTTGTGCGGAGCCACCACGCACAATTTGCGGTGAGCACGTGGGCAGGCATAGTGGATTATTAATATGCCCATATCTTCTTCCGACCTGCCTAACTGGAGCAGTAGTGAACACTGTTTGTGAGTACCACACTCCCCGAGTTAGTTGAAAGTGTCCCACTTGATGTTCGGCAACGCATGTAGTTTCAACATGATGCTGCCCCTTCTTATTTTGCACATGCTGCTCGTGACTACCTGATCACACATTCCCTGACAGTTGGATAGGAAGAGTTGGTTCTGTTTCTTGACCAGCTCGTTCGCCTGATCTGACCCCACTCGATTTTTACCAGCGAGACCATATAAAAAGCTTTGTCTACCTGTGGAGATGGAAGAGGAGCTCATGGGATATTGTACTTGATGCGGCAGAGCTTCGCGTGACCTTGTCATGCCTTCTTAGAAGCTGGAGGACGTGCCTTTGAACACTGAAATGTAGTATTCATAGCTCGCCTGCCATGCACGTAGTGCAATAGTATATTGCATTAGTTCACAAAGTCCTTTAAGTCGTTTTATTCTACTGTAATAAGCATCCCAACTCTATTTTGGCTGTAACATTCAATTGAGACGTTTCCGGCCCAGGCTTCCCTATCTCAAATAAACGCTGGACCCCTTCATCACACCTGAAAGTTTGCAACATCGCCCCGTATATATCCTGTATCGTAACTGAATTGAAACCAAGTAAGAGTAAATGTACAAATATCTCTAAGCTCTTCCTTACATCAATAGTATTTTAACATCAAATCATAAACATGTTTTTGACAGTTCTATTGACAAAAAAGCAATCCAATGTTGTGACTCAAAGAGTGGCTGCTGTGCAGCTTGTACGAGTACACTACCCCATCTCCCCTCTGCGATTTGTACACTGCACTTTTACAAACTGAAGCTTGGAAATCAGTGATAGGCTTTTCACGGTAAGGTAAGCACTTTTAAAGCAAACCTTTGAAAAATAACTTTCTGCTCTTTACTACATATATGCCACAGTATACACTGGCATACAGGTTCCCAGTTAATTTGGCAGAAAATTAATAAAAATAGCTCTTAAATGTTACGATAAAATGGATGATCTATGAAGTTAGTCAAGACACATTCCTAACAATGCCATGGTTTTACTGGGATAACGCTTGAATAGTGATCAGGCCAATGACAATGTTGAGTTTACGTACGGTGGCAGGGTGAAACGTGTGGTGAGAAATAGATCCTAAGCACGGTTTTCAAAAGTTCGCAACTAACCGTGGATTGACTACACCAAAATACTTCCACTAGTAGACAGACTCGTAGAGTATGGCGAGGGTGGGTGAGTGAAGGCAGAAGAGATCTGGGTGGCTGTTAACAGCGAGATCTTGAGAGCCGACGAGGGTGAGGCGAGGTGAGTATGGAGTAACGCCGGAATGAAAGGGCGGAGAAACGGGAGGTCACAGAGAAAACCCTCCGACCAGAGGCATCGTCCAGCACGATTCTCACATGCGAAGGTCCGGGAGCGACCCCGCCGGGAATCTAGCCCAGTTCACCTAGGTGGGAGGCGAGAAGTCTAACCACTACACCACCGCGGCCCCAGTATGGCGAGGAAGGTGCACTCACTCCCATACCTCATTCCATAAAGGGTTCTGGGGGGTATAAATAAAAAATAATAATAATACATGGATACTTATGGTTAAGTACTTACGAATTAAGGCTAATCGTAGTTATTAAAAAGTATCTGGTGTGGAATTAGTTCGCAAATTTCCTACCGGATTTGCAATGAAGAATCAGGAGGAGTAGTTTTAAAAACTGTTATTTTCCTCAGCCTCCATAAACCTCTAATGGGCTTTAACTTCATGAGATAACAAAAATACTGCAAGTTACGAATAGTTTAAATTTTACATGAATGTTAATATTATTAGGATTAAACAATTCTTAACTACTTTACATAACAACTTTGACATTCTGCCACTGTGAAATTTCAGCTACAGCTTCAAAGATTCTCGGGAAACTTGAAATATTAAACAAATGATAACTAATCTGAAAATGAACGCAAGCTTTCAGCGAGCGTTGGGATGGGCGAGATCCCCAGAAAGGGCGATTAAGTATTTCGCCTCAGAAGCTTGCAGAGGCTGTTGACGGTAAACTGAGCACCATTGAAAGCCCCGCTTAACATCTACCTGTATATGGACTGCAATTCTTCCATCTTATGTAAAATTAACATTACTATTGGCCTCGTCTCTTTATTCATGCGTCGGTCAATTGAAACTGTGCAATTATTATAAAAGTAGGTATGTCACAGATTTGCTCATTCTTGCACTAAATAACAAGACAGTAAATTAAATCATTTCAGTACTCACGAATGTATACCAACGATCTTCAATTGAACGCTAAGACACGCAACTATTTCCCCTCAGTGTTTGCGAACTTAAACAGGAACATGCAACGTCAGTGTGCCCGTTACAATACACGCAGGAAGTGGGCAGCGACATTTTTCAAAGGTTGATTTCAAAAGTGCTCGTTTCACCGTGCGGAGCCTATAACAGATGTTTAATTATTGTCCACGCATGTACTACCTCTTGTGAGCAAAATAATGCAGATTTCACAAGATGCAAGACTGGATTGGCGAAAGTATGTAATTCTGCTATACTACGTCCAGGTACAGATAAGTTTCACTGTACGTGCTTAACTTCACAGAAACGGCTCTAAAATCTCCGACACTACATATGCCTCACGTATAAAATGGAATTTCTTTAGTTGGCTGAAAAAAAAAAACGAAAAAGATGCTTTAACACTAAAAAGGTATATCTTGCAATCACACGTGTTGTCATATTTTATTGAAAACTGCCATAAACAACGCTTACCCATATTTTTACTTTGCATTCGATGCAAATCCATTTTGGAAAATTATTCAGTTTTCCGAACTGCGTACAGTCACTACAATGAGACAGTGCCTTTCTGATGATTTGCACTTCTTACCGCGGGAGCTTGGCACTGCTGCGTACCAGATGCTGAATGAAAATAAGATGAATATCCCACCTTGTATCAGAGAAATTCATTTTTCATTTACATGCCAATCACTATGCATACATATTTTTTCGCAGGTTGGATATGTGCAATGGCAAAACTCGATGGAACAAAACTAGCAACGCTTCAGTTATGGATAAATATGATGAGAATATCGCTAATTAAACGCAACGAAGAGCAACGGACACGCAAACACTTCCTTAGTTGATGCAGCGTTACTGGTCTATCGATGGACGTTTTTGTACTCGCTCTGTACGCCAAACAGGCTTTGACAGAGCTTTAAAACCTACATTCTAATGTCATTACCGCAGCCGAACAGTTCTGATTTCACCTTAATAATTAATAATGTTTTCAAACAAATATTTGTTTCCTTACTCCGCGATCATAAATAGCTCACACATCGTTCGAGACTACCCGATAATAAATTCACGCGATCACACAAAGTAATTCAGGAAGCAAAATTAAAAAATTATTTTTGTGCATTGCAATAATTACAATAACTCTACAACATGAGATCTTACCTGCACATTTTCAGTTCAAAACTCTGTACAACTACAAACATTTTGTATTTACAGATTACATAAAAACAGAATATTCCGATAGCCTCTGGGGACAATCACCTGGTTTGTGACCATAACTACGCTCTTTTAGACTTGGGCTGCTGCATTTTAACGAATTTCGTGTCCAATTTCGGGGAGTAATTGTGTTCGTACACAAAAATTCCTTAGTTTAATAGCAGCAATGACTAACAAAGTTATTTCGAACGTTCTTGGACTTTGTCTATTCATCCAACAGGCAAGCAAGACAGCTGATACAGTACTACTAAAGCTTTGAGAATAACGCCCTAGTGCAACTCGGGCGACGGTAATATGACAAGTTTCCGTGGAATTCGCACGCATATGCTTCCTTTGCTTAGCTAGCTTTTTTTATGTTATGTTAGCATGAGCACATGCCTGATCAGTTGTAATTTTCAATAAAAAAATTTAGTTTCCGTTCAATTACAGAAATGAAAAGGATTGACTGTATGCCGTGTTTACACATGACGAACTGCTGTAATGAGGAGACATTCAACTCGCCATTTCATAGGCCAGAAGCCAGCAAATTATGAACTCTCTAAGCATGGTAAACAGGTCTAATTTGGACGAATAGGACGCTGGTTTGTGGGAAAGCACAGACAAACATAACTCGTGCTTCTGTAGTGGTGTGTACAGACGACTGCTTCCAGCTTGTGACTGCCAGAATAAATGCTTACACCTAAGAGTGTTACACAAGAAAGGAAGCAATTACAAATTTCTCTGCGTTTCCTCAGCTGCTCTCCTGACCCGAGACACGGCATCCCTGTAATTGTTTACGTATGCTCGAGGCGCCATTGTACTACCGAACTACTACAAGACATAATCCCTATTTCTAACAGACAAAGAATGCGCCACTGAAGTCTGACAGTAGGAAGGTATCGCGTTTGACCCCCAGAAATAAGGAACGATACGTTGCTAGTTACTCGTCTGTTTGCTCCAAAAACCTCCAAGAATTCTCGTTCGCCTCGTCTATACAACTACCCCTGAAAACATTTGTAAATAATGAGCTGATTTTTGTTTGATGAATGTCTCGGTATGAAAAGTACTGGATCGTAACAAGATCATTCAAAACGTCTTCCAGGTTTTGTTATCTACTTAAATTTTCCGGACGTTTTTCGGGCAAAAGAAGAGAGATCTGTGTCTCGACTTCAAAGGCCTCCTTATTCAAACATCCAATCGGAAGTAGGTCCATTCCATGCATTTTACTTCTGTGGACACTCGCTGATATTTTGTATCATCCGCACGTCTTTACAAATATGTCTGCTGTTTATTGAAACGCTTCGGAAGTCTGCGATCCGCAACCAACTTCTGCGTAAGCCATTGTTCTTTTATTTAATGACAAATTATTTAATGATAACTCTAATTATTGCTGTCGATTGGCCACATCATATGATTAATTCTTCTCCACGAAAATCCATACTTAATTTTCAAAAACTTCTCATTCCGTCCGTTTCCATTCGATTCTTATATTAGTTTCGTTGGAAAAACTCAAAATATTTGTAACGATATCCTGTTCGGAAATATCTATGTCTATGTTATAGTATATAATCAACTATTCCGTTCGTTACATATTGTGCATTTGCTTCGGCAAGAAGTCATAGACTTGAAACATTTCTGAACAGTCCATTCTTGTAATTTGTGTTTCCATAACTAGCAACAGACGAATCGACACCCATTATACTTCCATAGTTCGCCGCACCTTGGGACTAGTGCCATTTGACACACTATATATACAAAGTGGCATTAAGCCTAAGTTTATTACGGAACAAATGGTACTTTGTTCTAAACTAATTTTTACTGTGCAAATGTATTTAACCACTACATCGATTTTAAAGGCATTGTAGCTGAGAGGCAATTTATGCCATTGCATATTGTAAAGAAGTTTTGTGATTGTGTTTAAGGCACACTCAAAAGAGAGTTGGGAAAAGTAAGCCTTCAAAAACATCTAGAAACATGAGACACCTAGTAAACATGTCTACAGTACATACTTTGTACAATACAAATTATGCGTACTCAGAAGATGAGAGATTTTTTCATAAGGAAGATTTCAAGAAGCATTTGTTAAACAAACTACACAGTTCCATGCCTTTCTCCCAGTATCAAATAAAAATTCGTCAACCAAATCATTTAGAAATTTATTTTACGTGGTATTAAACGACTCCCAAAGTTAAAGAAACACATGTTATCCATACGACTGTTTTTTGGCACATGCCTATTGTAAATGGAACGTGTTCAACAATAACTGTTAAACGTGAAGTCAAAATGTAATCCTTAACATTAATCTAGGCCAAAAACATCGTCCTCTCGTATCGAGGAACCTGTCTGCTCAAATACACGCCTGGCTAGGCCAAACACCATATCCACAGATTCTATGTTAGTAGTGTTGTACATGTTTACATTTTTACATTTATATATAGTACATATAATACAAGAGTTGCATTACAACTTGTCAAAATCAAACTTAAAATAAATACAATTTACTTGATGTGATTTTGTTTACACACCGTGGCTAGTTGGCGGGCCAGCAAAAACTTAAAACTGGCTGGGCCAACATTCAATGAAATTCAAAAATCTCAATGTCATAATTTACTCAAAATAACTACAATTTACTGGTTAAACAAATTAAGTGAATCTAAGAGGTGGCAATAAGTTCAATATTAATTAACTTCTTCATGTCAAAACTTTATTCAAATTTCTAGGATAGTTACAAATAGGCCTAGTTGCAAATTTTAAGGCCACATAACTTAGTGCATTTCCTCTAAAATGAAGAGCAGCAAGCTATACCAGTTTGGTAAACAGCATATCCAAAGATGTGACAGATGTTTGTCCACTTAACATAAAGTTTGTAAACAATAAACGAAACATGCAAGGGTCGAGGAGCTCCAATTTCACACCACCTATGAGAGGCAGTTTGGTGAAGAGTCCGTATGAAATCTTATCACCCAGGACAGGGAAATGAAACACAACAGGCTTCCAAGCGAGAACAAGTATTGTCGAAAAGTTCTCGGTAATTATAATCCCTGTCCCAACACTGAAGCCACTCGAAGCTCTTGGATGGTGCGTAGAGGGCTAGTGGCTCCGGAATAAGATACCCGAAGACATCCCGTGCATGCCCAACAGAGTTGAGATTGGACTTGCATGGCAGGTCTCCCTAACGGATAACTACGTAAACGGAAGAAATCGCATAGAAAATGTAACCAGATGCAGTCATTTGTCATCCATAACAAAGAAATGGGCACCAAAATTTAACAGGTTGTCAATTTTAGGGGAGATGCTCATACCAACTCATTCCAGCTTTGGCTCTCATTCTGGATTCCACTCCTGCTCTTTCTTCTGTCAATTCATTTCTCACCCGCAGGCACAGAAGAATTTCGCAGGTTCAGTAATGTATATAATATATACCAGAGTCACCTGTATATTCGAGCTTCAGCTGCAAGTTCATTGGCCAACTGCTGTCTCAGTGAGAGGGAATTTTTTATGCAAGGAAGGTACATGGGCTTAGGTCCTTGCAATATTTATTTGGTGTTTGTTATTGCTTCAAGAGTTCTCCAGTATGCGATCCTACTGAAAAAGTAAATCACATTCTAATATGTATTCTAATATGTCCCCCTTCCCTTCCCCCACGCTCCAAGGAATCTGCGAGTTCAGACCCTCCGTATCAGAATTATCTGTGCAGCTGTCAGTATAATATTCTAGCTTATCTTTGTATCCTCATTCACAGTGCAAGTTTCCACTGTGTATATTATGGTAACAAAATGCAGTCTAAATTGTCTAAATTACACAGGCACCTTTTTTTTTTCACAAGAATCCTTCATATTTCCACAAAATATGACTGGTTTTTTGCTATTCGTGTAACATATGCCTTGTTGCGCCCTAATCATTCTCTTTCCTCTTCTGTACAGCCCAGATGTTCGTGCTCACCACTTGTTTAAACTTTTCTTCATCTAATTCAACGCTTATCTTGTCTACTTTTCTTTCAAATCACCTAGCGCATATTTGTGTTAAACTTAATTCTGCATTCCTTAAATTCCAACCACATGTCAGCAAATCGCTACTGCAAATCACCCCCCCCCCCTTCAAATAAAACATACAATCACCTGCAAATAATATTGCTTTCGTACTTACTTTTTTATTTGNCCCCTTCAAATAAAACATACAATCACCTGCAAATAATATTGCTTTCGTACTTACTTTTTTATTTGTTCATCCATTTTTGCCATACTACTTTATCAAAATCAGAGAATATTGTTGTTTATTGCTTAATGAAATTACTTTCTTCGAGCCATCGTATAATTTATCATTCCATGTACTGTTATTACAGAACTTGTGTTTTCAATGTGCCATTTTTATTCCGTACGCTTTTCTGTTGTGTCTTATAGTACTGTCACTTCATACCATCGTATGCCTTTCTCCACATACACACTGATGTATTTACCGCCATATAGTAAATATTAGGCGTAATGTAAGGCTATCTTCTTTACATCCATGCTGCTCCTCTGCGCATTATTTTCATATTTTCATTTTTGTGTTCATGACTTTCTAGTATATTTATGCACCAATAATAATTNCTCCTCTGCGCATTATTTTCATATTTTCATTTTTGTGTTCATGACTTTCTAGTATATTTATGCACCAATAATAATTATTATTATTTTAAACCTTTCCAATTTGTACACTAAGTTTTTTTGAACTCTTAGTACTTGAACACCCTTTTCCGATACTGTGATTCGTTTCCTTCGCCATGCCGCCTCTATACTCTGCACAGCAATTTGCTACCTATAGCACGCTGCAGATGAGAGTAAAACATATNCCTTCGCCATGCCGCCTCTATACTCTGCACAGCAATTTGCTACCTATAGCACGCTGCAGATGAGAGTAAAACATATTAAAAATAAGTCCTAACAACATGTTATATCCAACGAAAGAGTATACATTCGACAAAGTCAGTGTCTGTGGTAGTTGGCGATTTCCGTAATCACAAAGTTGCGATAAACCTGACTAACCAGCACAGAAATTTTTACGTTGCATGGGGTACAGTATTTTACGAGCATGTTCGTTTACATATACAAAAGTATACCCTACAACCCTATCAATCGTCTTCGAAGTTGGCAAAACTGACATGGCGTACTGCTGGGTCGAGCATTCACTTTTTCCTTCTGGCGAAAAATTATTACATTAACGAATTTATGTTTGTACACACATATTACACTACCTATTTAAGTAACAGAGTTATGATAAGTTTGTGTTTCTACAGCAGGCGTAAAATAATATCTGAACGGGTATCGTTTTGTCTACAGTGGAACATAAATTCACAAGTCATCTATTATCCTGAGAAAAACAAATTAAAGGCATAATAAACTCCTATAGTCAACTAATTCACCTTCTGTTCAATAGCCTTTTTGGCACACTGAAGATAATCGGCAATCACATTCCACTCTGAAAATTCTGTTTAAAAGTTGTGACTGACTGGGAAATAAACTACTTTGTAAATTGGTGGGATCACATTGGGACACAAAGCAAACAAACCATTCAGAACTTTATCAGTTGCGCTGAGCTATCCGTCTGCTGAATATGCTTACCGCATGTAGGACAGTACTTCATATACGAAACTAGTAGACAGTACTATCTACACCTGTATGCTGATAACAGGGTATCTAAAGGCTTCTCCAAGACAAAAAACCTCTTGGTGGACTAGCACCTTCTCAAATTTTTAGGAAAGCGGCTACTATCAAGGAAACATTCCTTCGAACATCGCAAGCTTTTGTTGTTCACCCGGAAAAGTAGAGTTGGAAATTTGGCAAATTGAAACCTATATAAGTCATAATGAAAGATGGATGACCTGGAAGTCTTTCAAAGGTTTGAGATCAGGCGTGTAGAAAGTTTTATGGGCAACTTCATATGGGGTTTTATTAACGAAAGCATTGTTAGCGGTGATGCTGTGATTGTGGACCACTAGACAAAGGCATAGGCNTTTTTTGGGGGGGGGGGAGGAGGGAGGGGTTCCTTAATTGATAAAACAGTACCTGTAAAAATGTTTCACATGAAGAACAGAAGATGTAGACGCCTGTCTTTTTTATTTTATTTGTACTGTTTTATTATATTGTTTTATTTACCTAAGTTTCTCGTTTACACTGCTGGACAATAAAAAACTGCGCATACAGAAGGGTTCGTCGGATGGTACTGAAACTTTATAGAGGTAGTGATACAAATGTGTAATAAACATAATTACAAAAACGGAGAAGCAGGAAAATTGCATATGGATCTGTGGTAGACCATCCGGTCATCTACACCGACACATTGCAACCCCTCGAACAGCGACACACACTGCAACATGGTCTGGCATGGAGTTCAGCAAAAGTCAGATGTTCTGAGGCAGACAGGCCCACAAATTTTGGACGGTGTGATCCACTACCAGATCATATTGGCCTCCGCAAGGCGTCGGGAAATGGTTCGTTTTACACACAAGAATGTTAACACTGGCCAGTATCATTGACAGTGTCGCCATGGGATCCCTCCGTACCTCGCGCACGATCCATCGATCCTCTTGACTGGTAGTCGACTCATCTGCTCTGAGCCGGTCCTCCCGGCGTGTGTTCCTTCACACATCCACTGCTTCCGACAGCATCGAACAGCATGCTCCGAACGAATCTCTGAAATTGAGTTACCCGTTTCTCGTTGCGTTGTACCTGGTACGCATTGCGGACGGCTATGAAGAAGGAATGTGAAGCCGATCTGTTGAGTTTGTCATTGGCAGTGTTTAAAGAGGTTTTCCGTCCTCCCGGCTCTCTGTGTGTGGCACTTGGTGTCGCCGCCCGTGTGTGACTGACTGCGGGGAAGTTCCCGCCCTCCTCCTCGCCCTCATGCCGAACCAGTGACCAGGGAGGTCGCTACGCTTTCGGCATGCTATACGTCATCGGCAACCTGCGAATTGATTGGATGATGTCGCCTTGTGACATTCTGGCATGTTACTCGACGTTGAATGTGACGTTGGTGGTTTCGGCCCACGACTACAAATACCCTTGCTTGACAAATTATTGGGAGTCACAAAATATTCTCCTAGATAGGCTAGTGAATAGCTGTAAGAATTCAGTACGATAAATTTTTCATTATTTTTGTAAAACTGACGGAATTGTTAAATGATGTACGCACATTTTCGAGGTAATTTTTTCGAAGAGCACATATGCTTGGAATTGAAAGAACTGTATTCCAACACGATAATGACCTCACGGCATAAGAACCGTGAATCACAGGAATGGCTACTATATAATACACCTCTTCAGTTATGGCTCGGTCACCGGATATCAGTCAAATTGAAGGTCTACTGTTCTGTATAGACAGTATTCGAGAAAATAATACGAAAGACAACTTATTCCTCGCGAGAATATAATCAGGACCCAAAAGACCACCTGGACGAGGTAGTCCCTACAGTAGATGCTGATCTTGTGGACTTGAAGGCTGTAAAACTACAGGTGATTACAGAGGGAAATAACACTCTGTGCAAGCAAATCTTATTAATTTCCATAATAGTTCTTTAGTAGTATAATTATCTTCCTTCTGGGGCATAATTAATGAGTAGGAGCCAGGAGCCGTCCACCATCTTGGATGATGTCACCACCTGTTCTGTCATTCCGGTCGGTTGATAGCCATTTTACCAACAAAATTACTTGTTTTACCGCAAAAATAATTTCAGAAATCAATTATTTAACCCAAAAATCACTTTTTCACTCCAAATTTTGCTTTTTTCCTTCCAACCCTCCTGAATTTTCAAGAATTTGTGAAAAAAGTGCTCACTCCTCAATGTGGCCGACTGATTCCTCGTTGTGGCTGAGGAATCCCGAACATCAGCAACAATCACAATCTAAGGAACCGATAAAATAAATTAAATTTTAGAAAAATTATTTTTTATTTAAATATATTTTTAGAAATAAAAAATTTAAAGGTGCATACGATTGTGATCGTGATGTGATATCGATTATGTAACCCAATGTCAGGGCAACCATATTGGGTTTCAGAGATATGCCCCTACCCACCCACCTACCCATATTTCAAAACACAGTACTGTCACCCCACCTTACCAACTCCCCTAACCCGCACCTCAACCACTTAACAATCTCGCCAATCCACCTCACCCCCTTCCCCTTCCAATGCAGTCCTTCAGACCCACTTTTTAAATAAAACTATCTAACAATTAATGCGATTTATATCAGTGCCCCAAACATCGTCGGAAATTATATTCAAAGTATCAATACATTCACCCACCCTCAAATACACTCCAGCACTCCGCACATCTCACATCCCAACACCATAGAAACCCCCAAGACATGTCATCCTCTAAACACACGACCATGACCACCCCTCCTCCTCATTCGAACATCATACCGTCTCGGAAAGCGTCGTGTTTCTGTGTTACTTTCCATTGCATATGCTATATCACTAAATTCCTCTTTGCACATACTTTCAGATGTAATTGAAATAAATGTATGTTTCCACGGGAGAAATCATATGTGGTTTAATTACTTTTGTACATACACGTGTTACGAATAGTCGCTCTGCGGCAAATTACTTGCCCTAAATTTAATTTAATTTAGCGAAATTCGCATTTCGTGATCTGCAACCGTTCCGGAAATTTTAGGGGTGTTCGCGTTAGGCGGAACATTCTGCACAGGTGGGCGGGTTCATGTTACGGACCTTAGTTTGATAGAGGTCTTGGTGAGAGGCAGATCGTCTAAGCAGTTGACAGAACCCGACATAAATATTACGGAGATGGGGGTTGTGGGTCCAGTAAAAGCGCCATCGAGTTCTTCAGATGGGACACCTGCAGCAGCACCACCACCATCGACATCTTCACGCATAATGCAGACTGTGCCATCGACTTCTGCGGATGGATCACCTCCGCCAGAGAAAACTTATCCCTGCAGCTACTGTGACAAGGTATTTTCGCACATACAGATCGCACGACAGCATAAAATTTATGGCTGTATGATCAATCCCAACCGCATTAAATATCTATGCTTAGGGAGCGCGTCGTTGTTTTATCGCAACGATACTTACTGCAAACATGTTAGGTCATGCAAAGTTAAACTACAGGCATCATCGAAGTCACAGTGTTGATTCTGCAACAGAGTTTTTGCGGCTTCCATCGGCGGTGTGGTGGATAGTATTTTCGATCCTATGGCTTTTGTACCAAAATCGGCTGCAACCAGTTAGAACGACGAGTCTGTAAACTCATCACCAGGAGCACCATCTCTTTCCTGGTTCAAGCTCCTTCCGACATGACGTCAGCCGAACCATCTGGGTTCACTAATGTATCATCTACAGAACTTCCAGTGTCATATCGGAGTGGCTTTTGCTGCAAGGACTTTGCCTTCAAGCTTACTGCACGACGACACGAAGTTTTCAAGTACCAGAATAGTGGGTTTCATGTTTAAGGAAGGACTGAGATTTGTATAAGTATGCACACGTTACATGGACGAACATAAATCTTTTTTTAGTGTTTTTGTAGTAATATATTGTAATAAATTTTAAACATAAAAATTCCATATTTTTTCTTATCAACCCTATATCGTAACCAGTCTGTTATAAACTGATTTGGTAAAAAATGCTATCATGCAAGTATTTTTTAAAAATAAATTAGCCAATCACTATGATTATAAAAGGCTTAAAAATACATTCCTGGACCTATAAATTATACTTGCAAACTGAATTTCACTAGTCTGCCTCCTAAGAGTTCGCAAATTATATTAGCCTACCTAAATGACTGTAGATATTCTGTTACATTCGAGCCACCCTGTGAAAAAAAGTGGTTTGCTGCATAATTATTTAAAACGAATATAAAATATACTTAAATGTGGACTTAATCACATATGATTCAGACCCCGGCTGAAAATAACGAAATGATTTTAATACAAAATTTTCCTTTAAAATGTTTTTAAAAATACAAAAACAATAAGAATTTCAACTGAAAAAGCTCTCCAATAAATGTGGTCATGTGCCATATATACACAGACTGAAAAAATATATAACAATAATGTTTTTTAAAATTTTAACACCCTAACGTAATTGTACGAGGGAATGCAGTCTCTTCGTTTGTTGATTACAGCAAATGTAAGCACCCCTTCTCATCGTTGTTTAAGTAGCTCAGTAGTTAGAGTACCTGAATCCTGTTAGAGAGGTCGTGGGTTCAAATCCTTGTTCCTCCATGATAAGTTTTTCTTTTTAAATGTTACCAGCTGTCATGGGAATAAATTTTGTAATCCGATTTTGCATTTAAAATAAATTTTCGATACATTTTACTGTAATTTTTTTTTTTTTAAAGATTTGGGGATTTTTTAAACATAAGATAAAATAAATTTACATAAAATAATTTTAATTATTTATGAATGCATCGATTCCTAGATGC